>JAWZYV010015123.1:0-125590 GCA_038373885.1 Cheiracanthium punctorium | reverse complement strand
AAGTAAATCGATTGTCCAGCAGTAATTCGATTTTTCGTGATATATATGGTCACTATTCGAAAAGATGTGACGTTTGCTCCACTATAAATTTTATAAGAGCTATATGACTTTTCATTTTTTAAATACAACAGTTTTGTAATTTAAGAAATTAAGCCTTATTTATAAGAGTACATAATTTATAAAATATTTTTTAATTTATAAAATATATTAATTAGCATAATTTATAAAATATTTTTTAAAAACTGTTTACAAAAAAATTCATTTTGTACATCACAATAGCCTTAGTTAAACTTAAAAAAAGAATAAACTTCTCTTTTTAGAGCTACACTGCTTGACAACTGTTAAGGAAAAAGTTGCGTTTCCCAGAATAGTTAACAATAGACAATGGTGGAAGAAATGAAAGTACATATTTAGTAGGTACGATGTGCATTTATTATAGTGCAAAATCGTACAGATATCGCCACATCGAAGAATTAAAAACTTAAAATAAAAAAGATACACCTTGGATGATTTCCACACAGCCCCCAAAATTGATCTTCATGTCAGAATGATGCAGAAATAAGTACTTTAGTAAGATGTGTGTTGACCACGGACACAAATACCCATTTTTCATCTGTTTTCCATGCTCTTCAGTAAACTATCGAGGAGTCCTTGGGGGATATTGTTCCACTCCTCTCTCAAGGCGGTTTTGAGGTCTTGTACTGTTCGGGGAGAGATGGTTCTTCTTGAAACATGTCTGCCAAGAGCATCCCAGGCATGTTCAATATGGTTTACGTCGGGAGAGTAAGCAGGCCATTGCATACGGAGAATATTTTCACTTTGCAGTGTGTCCGATACCTCAGCGCTTCTGTGTGGCCGCGCATTATCGTCCAGAAACAGAAAGTCTGGACCTACAGCACACCTAAAAAGACGAACATGATTCACAATAATCTCTCTGCAATACCGTTGCGATGTAACGCTTCCTCGCTGAAAGATGCGAAGCGGTGTTCTGCTATTCTGCATGATGCCTGGGCCGTACCAATCACGTACACAAGTAAACTGTTGTGCATAACGTGTTCCACGCTCTCTCCACAGTAATTGGCGGCCAGAATCACTTGTCAACACTGAAACCAGATTCGTCGGCGAACATTACTCAAGACCAATTTTGGTGATCCCAAACAACATGCTCCTTACACCAGCGTAATCTCTCTCGACGGTGGCGTGGTTGAAGTGGGATGCAACGAACAGGCTTCCGTGAATACAAACAAACATGATTTAATCTCCATGATATGCTTCTTGCTGAAGTAACCGAACCGTTAGCGGTTGCAAGGTTTGCAGCTATCTGGCCATTTTCCTTTTCCCCACGAGAGCTACATAGCGATCCTCTAAAGGAGTGGTGTTCCTACCACGACCCCCGGCATGCTTTCGCAAAGCATTTCCACCTTCAACCGCCTTCTTTAATCCCGAGATGACACTCATTGATACACCCCATTGTAGCAGCTACAGTGGTGATACTTTGACTAGCTTTCAGTTGTCCAACTGCTCGTCTACGATCGTAGTAACTTAAATGATGTCTTGCTGACATTTCGCTCTTAATTATTGTAAGGACCAAGCAGAATTTCAGAGAAAAAACTTTTATAACATCCAGCACTTTTTTCGTCAAACATCAAACAGCATGAATTTTCGTATGAATCACGAGCTAGGATGCACAGTCTTTTATACAGATAACGAGTCCTGGTCTACCACGCCCTCTGAACTTCGATTTACCAGCTGTAACCTCAATTGGTCAGCTGTCTGAGACGCAATTTTGCATAAATCACTTGTTCCTTAGAAATTGTCAAGCAGTGTATAATGTTGTAATTTGTATGCCCTTTTCTATGCGCCGTTTAACACGTGTATAGAAAATTACAAGAACATTCGCCGAACGACGGAAATTTGTATACGGGACAAAAAAAAAAAAAAAAAAAATTCTCGCATTTATATATTAAATAAACATCTTTCAATATTTATACTTCACATTCTTGAAAAACTCGTTCAAATAGTTAAGTAAATAAATTCTAATTTCATCAAAGTTCAGCTCTCCAAAAAAGTTTTCAAATGAGCCATTTTATTGTTAACTAAGGCTTTTTGGAATTGCCAAATTCTAGATAGTTTTTCTCTACAAAACAGTCCAAAAATCTTTCACACAAAACTTAGCTTACGATTTCACCTGTGGGATAATTTTTTATAAAAGGGAAGGCGATACAGTTTTGGCGGTTCCCGTAGCGAGAGTAAAAGCCAAAGCGTAAATGTCCAAAGAACAGTTTGGTCCCTGTTGGCCAGAGATAGGATTTCAATAGCTTTAAACAACAGATAATATTTAGCAAAAAAGTTTAAATCGGTCCCGTAGTTTTTTAGTGCAGGGAAGAAACATACACATATTTGAACATTGCATTTTATATAAATAGGCAACATTTCCACACCTTAACAAGCTATAACTGCTTGCTTAGACTTGTGAGGAGTATTCCAAATAACGCAATAGGAAAACGAAACATAAACGAAAAAAATTACTATTATTTCTGGTACTCACTTGTAAAAGTGTGTTCTATAGAATCATTTTCCTTTTTCTGCATTTCTCTGAAGAAACAACCGATGTAATCATCTCTCGTAAAAGATTCTGGTGACTTCATTCGTTCCTCCACCTCTTTCCTACGTAAGAAATAACACAGCGTATATATCAATCAATTCAGCTGTATGAAATAAAAAAATAATTTTTTTCACACAGTTCAAAATTTATAATGCAAATTCCAATAGATGTTCGGATTAAATTTATGATATGCTCTCGATCTCGATATGCTTGCCATCAATGATGCAGAGCAGACGAATAGCAAATTTCGCAGAACTCGCTATTCTGAAGTGTCGGGAATTATTTTCTATGGGCCGGGTATTGCCAACTATGGCCTTGACCACTACGAGCGAATTTACGAGTACCAGCTCCCAATAGCGGACACAGGTGGTGATAAGAGTTCTCTCTAGTTCTTCCGACCGTTTGTTTCAACTTTTATGTTTTATTTTTGTAACATTTGGACCAGCTGTCCTCAGCTTGGGCGTGGTTGCAAATTTCGTTTTGGCCATACTTGGGCTGTTATTGCTCGATTAGTAGGCTTTGAACAGTTGATAGGTACACACTGCAATTCGACATTTTCACTTAAAAAATAAACAGCAATGATTAAAGTACGTGGCGCATGCTGTTCCCCCAAATAAATAAGGGATCATTGTATCTAGGTATGTGAAGAAACATTATTTTGTTTCAGTCTCGTGCAATTATTATTTTTTTCTTTTTCCTGGTCATAAATCGCATTTTCTAAAAAAATTGAACAATTGTACGAGCTTTCATTGTAAAAGAAGCAAATTTTAAAATAGAAATGAATTATTACAAGCAGATTTAACCCTTTGACGCGCGGTGGTTGAGCTATGAAACAACCTTATTTAAACACTTTCAGTGCCAGTCGCAATAAAATATGGTTAAATGGTACCAACGCTGGACCATTTAACTATATTTTATCGCGACCGAATAGCCGGAAAGCGGAATAGCGGTCGATCAAATAGCCGGATGGGCTATTCGATCGACCGCCATGTTGATGGTAGTTAAATGGATCAACGGCTGCACTTTTTGAGCGTTGGGCAGTCTATCCAGCTGGTCCTCTATATCGATGTGAAAATGCTTGTGCTTCAAAGGGTTAAGTGGGCTGTTTGATTTATTCAATTTGAAGAAATCGTAATGCAGTACTACTCACTGAAAGATAGCCTCGAATTTCCTTAAGAGTTCATAGAACTTTTCATAACCAGCTAGTCGGAATACTTCCATGAACTTCCTCAACCACGGTATACCCATATTTACCGACACTTGACTGAAGTATTTAATGAATTCTTCCGTAGACCGACGAATTATCTAGAACAAAAGAAGGGAAAGCATGTCCCCATTCAGATACTATAAATAGAAAAACTTAAAACGTTATAACAAAATACAATTTTCTCTTTAGGGTTGGCTTCCATAAATTACGTAACACTTTTTTAAAATTAAATTTTTTGACCTAACCCTCTCAGTTATATTTTGTCACAAAACCTAATCTCTTCCACACTTCCTCTTCGTAAGGTAAAAAAACCTTAATTATCATTTTTGTAAAAGCCTTACTTAATTTTAACACACAAAATGCATTTGTAACGGACGCCTTCCTTCCAGAAATTATTGCTCGGAGGCCAGCACTGCAGATTTCACAATGCTGAAAATCAACAGTAGTCGACATTGTATCATTGTTAATTGGCTTGGCTTATTAGGACGCCGCGACGGCCGGAATTGTTCTGGAGTTTCGGATTTAGGTCTTTTCTGAACTTACATTACAGCGGATTTATACACTAAAGATGCATATATATAAACAGTGGCAATGTTTCGACATACACAAGCTGTAACAAATGGCAGGAAAGTTTCAAAATTCACTATAATACGCAAGACCAATCTTAATACAGGCCGTTGAACTGAATGACGTATTTCAGACTAGTAGAGTCAGGTGACTTTCAACTCGATTAACAGATTGGCCGTGCAGCAAATCCTGTGAAAAGTCACCTGACACTAGTAGTCCGAGAGACAGCATTGAGTGCCCAGGCTGGTATGATGATTGGCCTCGTATAATACGAGTGTGACATAACAACTTTGTTGACGAGCCTCTCCCTACTTCCTGTCAAAAACTGTCACATTTGGTTATCCCTCTCCTCCTTTCGAGCGTTGCGTAATTTATAGAAGCCCCCTTATTTGAAATGATGGAAAATAATAAAGTATCTCGTCGTCAAGTCTATGATAGTAATAGATTTGTGAAAAGTCATTTCCGGCACAATTAGAGATGCCTGTTTATATATTCAATTTGTTTTACACGTATTAATCCCGAAATAGATATTTTTGACGGCTAATGTTTAGGCCCACTGGTGTGAGATCAAGATAAATTGAGCTCTCATGCCTTTTGATTTAGATGGTGATGCAAAAGCTGATTACTGAAAGATTTTTAGATGTACCTTACAATATACAATCTTACTTCTATTTTTTCTGCATCTTTTTCTTTGTCCAGATGTCTTCCCAGAAGTAGAGAAATGCCAATACTAGCCTGGGCGAATGCTATAGCATCTTCTAGTGTTGTAGGTTGGCCTTTCTTTTTTTTCAGATCTTCGATGAAATCGGCAACACCTTCCTAAATAAAATTGATATCGTTGGTACATGATTTTACTTTGAAATCTACAGATATATTTCACTGTGGCGTCTTGTACCTTATTTATTATAGGAAGGGCATGACAGACGATAAAGCAGTAGCACGGATTAGATAAAAGATGATCATCGACTAGGAGCACGCGGGCGAAATAGCGTCAGCTTCCCTAGGGAAAATACTCAACCCTCTTTAAATGATTAACTACATAAGCGCCCTCTGGGGACGCACAGACGAATCATAATGAAATCTACTACTAACGAACGCATGCGCACAACATAAACTAACTTAATAATTACGACTCACAATGCCATCTTACAGACCAATTTCGCTTAGCTCTTTTACAATACGCAGGTGATCGTCCTATATCTAAGTCCCTGTCCCAGCGGTTCCCAACCTTTTAACGTCGAATCCCCTAACAAATTGTAACTTACTGTGGCACCCCCCTCCCCCTCACATTCTTCAGCATACATTCAGTTTCTTATTCTTCCACAATGAACATTGAGTCGCCTTTCCTACAAAATAAATGTTATTGGTAACGCTTGAATGAGCATTTCAAGCGAAAATAGATTTGTTTTTGAATAAACATAAGAATAAATAAGATGATTTTTAAAAACATGCATTATTACTTGATCTTTGCCTGTTTTTCTCGCCTTCCCTGAAAACGCTCTGCGCCCCACCGGTTGGGTAAAACTGCCCTGCGCAGGAGAATCGAAGGGGATTCAGTTAAAAGAGGAAAAATAATATTGCACAGTAAAATTTGTAAGGATTAAATTTAATCGACTTGAGATAAATTAAAATGAAATTAAAAAATGAATATTTTCAAACCCTTTTAGAAAATAAATGTTGAGAATTGCAGAAAATACTCCTTTTATATATAATATTAGCGGACCCGACAGACGTTTTCTTTTACACACATCTTAAATACGAAAATTTCAAGCTGTAACAATCTGCACCGTTTTGATGAACATTTTTATTAAATTTGATGAAAATACTTCCAGGAGAAAACACATGGCTGTGTGGGTAAGATACTCAAAATTGTACGCCGCTCAAGTGTAAAGGTCCTGGGTTTGGGACCCATCACCTGGCTGTCGATTTAACGGTGTGGAGTTTTGGTCTGTTTTTTCCAGTTGAAACGTGGATACGCTTTAAAACTCTTTAAAAAGTGTGCCGATCAAGGCCCCCTCATCCTAGGCCGATCACTCTTGCATAGTGTTGTAATAACAACAAAACAAACAAACCCAGAAGAAAACCACCTAATGAATACAGCTATTTATATCAGTTTGAAAAAAGGCATCATTTGAAATTTTATGCTCGTGTTACCCAAATGATCTTATTTGCAATTTGGAAATTTATGAACTTTAAGAAACACATTTACACACAGTTCTTCCAAGTGCTTTTAATGTGGCGTAAAACTTACATAATTTCCACCCTGTTTCATGTTTTTCAAATGCACACTACTCTGAATTTCGTTTAAAAGATGTAAATCATTTTATGCGGAAGAACTCGCTAAACATGGCATTCTAAGTGGCTATTTTTCAGTATAGGCTGCATAGTTTGATAATCTCAGCTAGTGTAGTTTTGGGGGCAGTTAATGGTCGTTGTAAAGTAGACTGTTTACTGAAATAAACACGCTTTTCATTTTCAAGATGCACGGTCAAATGTATAACCGCAGGATATCTTTCGTGTATGGGTAATTGAAAATTCGCCAAATTGCTTCATTGTTGTCCATGATACATGAGCAATAATGAAGCAATTTGGCGTTTGATAATGCGTTTTTTCGTCGTAACGCAATTTTAGCTCTGCTTACCGGATCCAATTGTGAATCTAAACCATTGTCAAATCAACATAATCATGCACACAACATTTCATAAAAATCCGTCATGCCGTTTAGGAGGAGTTCAGTCACATACACACGAACAGAAGATTTCTATATATATAAAGATAGCACCTTCCACAATCTGCTGGCTGCAGCCCATGTTATTTCAATGGGTTTTTATTTTCCTGTGCATGCGCAGGAGGGCAATATTACCCCTTCGCACGGTTTTTCAGTATCTGCGGGAACAGGTATGGCGTCATCTAAGAATCACCTTAGGGGGAGCTAAAGATATGATAAGGTTTTGGTGAAATTTGTAGGTATTTCACGATAGCAGCAGTTGTTTTGTTAGGAATTTTTTAAAAAGCATAGAAGTGACTTACTTACCTTTATTATTTGAAGGCATAGTGATTGGATTGGATCCTAAGTAAAAAGTCGGAATAGAGTGGCTGCGGTGGAAACGGAGTGATGCGGCGGGCTGCTGCTGCTGCTGAAAGGGAGTGCGGCTGAGTACCGAAAACTCTGGGCTGCTGCGACCGAAATGGAGTGCTGCAGAATTCTTATTTTTCATCTAGTTGTGAGAAATACAGGCCGATTTGTCGTCTGGTTGTCTCTGGCAAGACAGACCTGATCAGCGACTAATTCCGTCTAAGTGGCCCTTCAGGTTTACTAATAGTTTATTTTCGATTTTCCAGACATCTGCTGCAGAAATTGAAAGGCCAGCAGAACCTCGATTATCCGACCATCCGTTTTAACCGGAATTCTCCTAACCGACTTCGTTTTTTTAATAAATAAATAAAGCATGATATTGTGGACCGATCGGCGTCCAATTGCATTATTGAAAAATTTCGATTATCCAATGTAGGTTCGGTACTAATGACGTAGGGTAATTGAGGTCTTACTATATTTCCTGAGCAATTCAAGGACATTGCTGTTATTATCTTTCGTAGATATCGATAAAATTTATACCGTTTCGTAGTAAGAGAAATTTTATGAAAATGATTGAAGTAGTATGGCCAGTTCAAAACAATAACTTAAGCAGTTATATTGAAGAATATTTTGGGGGTACAGGGGCTTCAATCTGTAGGCACAAGCCACCAGTTAAATTGCATAAGCAATAATGCAAGCACATTTTGGGGTTAATCAATGAAAATTGCCATTATAAAATACCTGAATCATTGTCTCCCAAAGACCTTTTCCCATTCCTAAATTTCTCATAGTATAAAAGGTAAATCTTCTTTGCTCCTGCCATTCTTCACCATTCATGCCTCCAATACCTTGAAAGAACAGTTAATTCTTAAAATAATAATAATAATAATAAAGGAATGAAACCAAATTAAAAAAAGAAAACAATATGTTATCCCATTACAATAAAGTTATCTCGGGGCCTATATATACAGGGTGTACCAAAAAGGTGGTAGCACGTTTTAATTCATTATTTTTTAGAGATAAGCGGGCAATGAAAATTAAAAATATTCGAAATAAGTTAGGAAAAGAGATTACGTTAAAAAATTTCTCTCTATCAATTTTTAAGAGTTAAACTTTTTAAATTTGAACGCGATCCCCCGTACAAAAAAAAAAAAAAAAAGGTTCCCAGTAAAATGTGCCCCATACAGTAATGAGGTGTTGCACAAAATTTCAGCCTTTTAGCATGAAGATAAATATGTACTGGTTTAAACCACTTTTTAATTGCTCTTGTAGGAAAAAATCACGTCGGATGATCAAGTTTTAGGGGTTGTGAAGTCGATTGAAGAAATTGTGAAAGGGTTGTGAAGAAATTACGAAAGAAAATCTTTCCTCGCCCTCTAGCATTAAACGTATCTCTGAGAGATCTCAAACGTTTCAGAGATACTTAATTTCGGAATTCTGCAAGAGACAAAAAAATCTAATCCGCCAAATGGCGATCGCGCGCTCCCTGCTTTATTTGCCTTTTCTCAAGCTACCCTCGATGGTAAAGATCCAGTATCAGACAGAAAACTGAAAGAAATAAAAGATAAATCGCTAACTAAAGAAGGAGTTTATAACTGCCGTCAATGTCGTTAACAAACCACAATGTATTTGTATGGAGAAAAGTTTGAAAAAAAATCTGAAACAGTTTCATATTTTAAATACTCACTAAAGTTCTCTATATTAAAAGCGTATCATTCCATGCGCCGTCCCTATTTTTCTTCCTTGTTTCATTAAATTGAAAAGTGTATCATTATTCATGGCCGTGTCGTATTTTTCTTCCTTGTTCCACAAAACACTTCTTTGGAATCGATATCTATAGCTGCTAAAACTGTTTTACAATCTTCGCCAAGCATATTCCAACTATACTTCACCATTTTAAATACTGTTCGGAATGAGCATCATAATCCATGAGTGTGCTATATTTGTCTTTCTCGTTGTATAAAACACATCTTTGGAATTAATATCTATATTAAATTTGCCTACTAAAGCTATTTTACAACCATCGCCAGGCATGGTTCGGTTTTTAAGTTGTTTTTTTTTTGGGGGGGGGGCGCAAACTTGGCGATCAATTATCAAAAATCGCAAACCTTGTCAGACTTATTCTCCCCCCCGTCTTTCCGCGTTATGTGGCAAACACATTTAAAAAGATTTCCACCGTGACAGTTCATCTCTACAAAACCTGTCTACAAATCATATCGACAGAATCGAGTAGACAAAGTCTGGGCGTGAACGAAAGAGCATCCTAGTGCTAATAAGCAATAAAGCGCTAAAATGAAGAAGGCTTTTTATGAGAACAAAATGTATTTAATAAACCACAATGTTACTTCTATGGCGAAAAATTGCGCATTTGAAGTTCCGCTACGCCTGATCCCTTCGACTTTAAAATATTTTCTCTTTAGATGACACATCTACGAACCAAGAGCTTTTTTTAGACCTCTCAACTAAATTTTTACACATAGTTGTTCTTTCAATTTAGTGGATACCGGAAAAACATGTTTCAAATTAATATATAGAAAAAATTAAGGAAATAAGTGATAAAGCGCCAAAATAAAGAAAGCTTTTATGATTTCCAGATGTATTTAATAAACCACAATGTTATTTCTATGGCGAAAAATTGCACATTTGCCGTTCCGCCATGTTTGATCTGTTCGATTTTTTCTATTTTTCTCTTTTGATCACACATCTACAGGCTAAGGCCTTTTTAGACACTTTAAAAATTCTCTTACACCTAGCCGTTCACTAAGTTAGTGGATACAGTAAAAACACGTTCCAGATTAATGGATAAGCGATAAAGCGTCAAAATAAAGAAGGCGTTTTTAGCTGCCAACAATGAGTTTTAATAAACCACAATGTTATTTCTATGGCGAAATATTACCAGTTTTGGCGAGTTATTGTTTGTCGTCAAAAAATAAGTCTCCAAGACTGAACTCAATTTCGCAATATCTGCTATACTTCGTGAGAATTTGGCCAAAGCCTTTTAATTTAGAATGCGATTAATTTTTCTTTCTGGTGAAGTAATTCGAAGTCGGTTTTCATTTCTTTTTTTTTAATCATACTTGCTCTTATTCTAATCAGAATTTAGAACAACACATGTATTATCACTGCACACTGTTGCCACATTTGCCACACAGCATTTACGAACGGATGCAATTTCTAACAAATATTTTTCCAAATAAATCAAACCTTACGGAGCTTACGCATATCAATCGTCTGCCAACAATGGAGTTAATAAACCGCAATGTTATTTCTATGGCGAAAGTTTGCACTTTTGCCGTTCCGCCACGCCTAAACCGTTCGACTTTTTCTGATTTTCTCTTTTGATGGCACATCTACAGGTCGAGACCTTTCTTTAGACACCTCAACCAAATTTCTGCACCCAGCCGTTCTCTCAATTTAGTTGCCGAAAAAAAAAAAAAAACATGTTTCAAAATAATATATAGATCTCTATAGATAAAGAATTATACCACCATATTACCACCTTTTGAGAACACCCTATATATTCGCGAAGAGTCAAACACCAAGGAACTAGTTTTTTTTTTTTTAAATTCAGATCTTGATTGCAGGCTGTGTAAATAAAGACAAATTTTTAATATTTATTGTAATTACGTATCCAGTACGAAAATGCAATTTGATTAATCTAAGATTTAATAATTTCACGCAACTTATGAGGGATTCCTCTAATATCAGAGTCCTTTTGCAATGCACGAGTAAGTAAATTGACTCACAGTCTTAAATTACAAAAAATGTCAGCCAGTAAAAAGACTGGTATAGTATAATTGTTTCATGTGAACTATTATTAAAATTTTGTTACTTTTCTTTCACAGTTCTCAATATTGTGTAGAGAATAGCAGTAATCGTTATTACTATAAAATTGAAAATATAAATGAAGAAATATTAGTTTCACATTTTAAAAGATTTTGGAAGGAAAGGAAAAAGTGATATTGTATAATGTGTGTAAGTGATATTGTTGTAATGTAGGCTGTTGTAACCAACGCATTCCTATTGGGCGCAATGTTCAGTTCCGCGCCCAATGGTTTCGCGTGTTGAGACAACTCGCGAAAGAATCCAAGAATAGAATCAAACTGATACTTCTATTCCCATTCGGCTTAAAACTTCAGCAATATTATATTAATATATACTCCAAAAAATATCTGTTTATTACTTATGCACAACAGCTTTTAAAATTTGAGACAGTAAAGTATAATTTTACAAGAAATGGCCATTTAAAAATATTTATAACTAGCTGAAGTACCCGTCGTTGACAGGTTAGTACTGAATGCAAATCTACCCGTTTCCACTAGCTTTGTTATCTCTTTTAGAATCGTACGCTTCCTCCAATGGCTATTAGCGATTTCACGCATGCGTGTTTAAACTTTTTATCTGTTTGCCGTTTTTCTTTTAAATATATCCCCTTTTGTTATTTTTAAATACAGAAGAATTTCTTAAATTTTGACTGCTAATTTACGGAATTTGAATTATCAAGACGAAATTAGACCTTAAAATAACAATAAATCAGTATTCGAACGAAAATGCTTTAGATTTTATTAAAAATATTTAAAAGAATAGCATCTTTCTAATGAGCAATTTCTCAGTAAATGTATTTTATTTTAAATACATTTTTCTATTTAAAAAAAATGTAAGTCTTTTTTTAAAACTTTACCTGATTATAACAACTTATATATATATATATATATATATATATATATATATATATATATATATATATATATATATATATATATATATATATATATATATATAATACTACAGGAAATTTATAATCTGGAATTTTGTGTTATACTGAGTGAGACTTTGTGTTATACGGGCTGACTTTCTTAGTGCTTCTGAAGCGTATTTACGTTACATCGTGAGAAAAACCGCCCAAAACTCCGAATTTTTAGATTATCAGCCATCCGGTAGACCAGAACCTTGGACTTTTATACTTCAGTTATCCACCATCTTCAGTATTTTATCAACTCGGCTCGAGTGGGCACAAAATCTTGTTTTAGATGTCATCTCCGGCCTTTAAATGTCTAATACAAAAGATAGTGCATGTATAAATTTAGATTAATTAATCAAATTTCTATCTGAAAAGTATTGAACAAAATTTTAAATCTGGTATTTAAAGGAATAGAAAATAAAAGTGAGAAAACCTGAGATTTGGAAAAAATATTGGTCTTAAAATTATAATTCAATAATTGCAATAAATTTTATTTATACATGAAGAGTAAAAGAATTATTATTAAAACTAGTTAGTATGTAAAACTACTATTTATTTTCCTTTGAATACTAAATAATAATTATTATTTATTAATTATGCGAGCTTTCTGAAGAGAAAAAAATTCATTAAAATATTAATTACATATTGAATTTTCCAAATAGATTTAATAATATTAGAAAAATAAAGACTTAATTTTAATTAGAAATAGCTAAAATACTAGAGATAACGAAATACTTAAAGAAAAAGTTAGGAAGGAGTTTTACCAAAAAATACTTAAATTAATTATTTTTTAATTCAAAGTCTTAACTATTTTTAATTATTAACTATAGCAAAATAAATTACAGAAAAAAGTAAAGTATATAATAATTAGTTATTATTTTTTAAAATGAAAGAAAACAAAAACGACAGTAAAGCAAACGCCAACGAACTGAAGACGCCTGGAGAAAGGTGAAGCGGAACGTACTAGCTATATAGGAACTAATAGGCTTACTAAGTTAAGTTGTACAAATCTTGTCACATATTTACGCGGCATCTCGTATACCTGAGAGCCAGAATTGAAAAAAAAATAGAAATATTATTAAAAGAGTGACTAATTAAAACATAAGGGATAACATATTCAAAAGGAAGGATGGCGTGCTTATTATTTTGTGTGTATGAAATCATGGATTGAGATTGAGCGATTTTTCGCTATTTTCAGCAACATTTCATATCCGAGAGTCAAAAAAGTTAATCATTTGCGTGACAATTAGCTATTGCAAGTGATTTTTACATCATATTGATGTCACACTTAACAAGCTTTTTCCAGATTTATAAGTTTAATTATTTGCGGAACAGCTCTCGGGCGTTCGTTCCTGAGAACGTCGACTGTGCTCCCTGCGCGTCAACATTACTCCCTACCTGTTTTGAAGCAAGATCTTGTCTGATGACCCTGCTCAGTGGATAAGTGGACCGGCTCTTGTCAGAGCCACTGTGTGAAGTCTTTCGCTGAACAGGCGGCGATCCTGCTGACTGTCTCTCACTGTTGTTACAGGCGGCGACCCAACCCGTCACCTCCGATAAACAAGGCCTACGCACCGAATACAGAAAGTGGCACTATGGTGCATTCCGTTGCTTTACTCACATGTTTTCAATGGCATCAATACAATATTTAATGGAATTATGAGTAAAAACATGACATGATTGGTTGTCATGATACATAAATATTGTTTGTCTGTACTTAAATAATATGTAATCTTTTAATATTGTGTTTTTGAGTTATTTATAATAATGAGCCAAATGTAAATTTTTAAACAGAATAATACTTCGAGCAAAAACAGCAGATGAAAACAAAGGTTTAAGAACACTGCCATAGAAAAACGCAATAATAGACCTTACGTGCATTCGATACCAACCGACAGAAGAAAACACCAGTTTAGGAACACAGTTAAAGAAAAATACCACAACAAAGACATTCTCTCGATTCAAACCCTACGGGAAAACATTTTAAGAAAACAGTGAAAGAATAATAGTTCAACACGGACACTTCCTGGATGCTAACCCGATATCCATACGGAACAACGGTTTAAGAACACGGGTATGTAACACCACAAAGAAACAAACACTGGCTGCAAAGGGTTTAAGATCAAAATAAAAGAATAACAAATGGACACTCCGTGGATTCTAACCCAACCTCAAGACGGAGCAACGGTTTAACACGGGGATGGAACACCACCAAGAAACGGACCCTGGCTGCAATCATTCCCAAACAATAGATAGAACCTGCAGTTTAAAAACACGGATACAGATAAATAATTCGAAACCTACAAGCAGACGAAATCAACGCTTAAGAATACTGTGATAGAAAAACACTAAAAAAAAATTCACACTACCTGCATTCGAACCCAACAATCAGAGAAAAACATCAGTTAAAGAACAGAGTTAAAGTATAATACTAGACTATGGACATTCCTCCCATTCAAACCCAAACTCCGACGGAACAATGGTATAAGAAAACAGTTAAAGAATAATACTACGACATGGACACTTCCTGGATTCTAAATAATTATCATGAATTACCGGTGATTCTTACTGGAGATTTTAATGTTAATTTTCGCTACCAAGAATCTCAGCCGTCAGTTGATTTTTAAAAAGAAAAATTGGATCTAACTATGAATACTTCTCGACTTCAATCAACAACGCGTTTCGGTACAACGATAGATGCTGTATTTTCAAAAAAGTTAGCAAATTTAGAGAGTAAAATTTATGTTTCACAGTATAGTTAACACAAACCTATAATTTCATACATAAAATATTATGATGACATAAGTTCCTGTTTCCAATGAATAATATGAATATAACATTTATATAATCTTTGTAAAGTACATGAATAATAAATATAATAAAATTATAATATGATATTTATTTTAAGTTAAAGTTTAATCATTTCAGTGATATTTATCGTAAACGTCAAATAAGTTTTACTTCAATCGCGCGAAAAGATTACACGCACACACTTTTTTTTTTACAAGAACACTCAAAACAGTTCGCAAATACTGTCGTAACTGTCTCTACTCGCCAAATGCGTAAATATATATATATATATATATATAAATTTAGTAATTCTGCATACTCCCATATTTTAAATGAAGTATACTACCATGCATTATACAGTAAAACCTCGATTAACCGAAACTCTCCGTTAACCGAAGTCGGTTTCTTCTTCACTTTTTTTTTTTTTTTTTTTTTTTTTTCACTTTCTACTATCATCCAAAATTTTCTCTTAACAAAGATGCAAGCTTTTTTCCCCCCCCACATTCCTTTTGTATGCAAGCCGTTCTTTCCAAACTACGAGTGCAGATAAATATTTTGAATTCCCTTTTATAGAATTCCTTCTCGCAAGCTCAATTCTCGGTATGAGTGTTTTCTTCCCCACTTTCAAACATCCCTGTTCTAAACAAAAACACATCCCATTTCGAAATTTGGAAGGTCATACTTTTGCCAAATTTTTCAACTGGCGTAGATGAGAATGCTACAGACATTTTCAAAGATAGTGTTACTGACTTTTTTAAACCTTTTTAGCACAATGAAAGGTTTTGAAAATTGCGGGGATAGAGAAATCATACAGTGGTTGAATTGTGACGTGAAAGATGCAGGCTTCCAGTTGCTCAATGATGAGGAATTAATAGCACAAGTCCGAAAATCTCCAAAAGAAGAAGAAGAAGATGATGATGATGAAGATGAGAATAATTCTGGAGTAAATAAGTTCAGTAACAATGATGCTTTTAAGAGTTTCTCAAAAGGCTTCCATTGGTTGGAACAACAGGAACAGTGTGATTCCTCTGAAATCATGCTTTTAAGAAAACTTCGGAATAGAGCTGCACGGCAAAGGATGGCCAATGTACACCAGATGAAGCTTCCATTTAAACCACTGTAGGTTTTTGTTTCAGAAATAAATTAATTTTCATTTATAGTTTTAATTTATTTAACAGTTATAAGTTATAATAATAGTTCAATCACGATACTACATATTAAAATAGATGATTATTGATTAATTCTCGATTATCCGAAGTAGGTTCGGTCCCAATTACTTCGGATAATCGAGGTTCTACTGTACTTCATTTAAAATAAGTAAAAAGTAAATAACATTTGATTACAGTCTCTTTTGTTGCAAACATATTTGTTATATGATTCTATAATTCACATATGCCTCATTTCTCTCTGGACCTAATTCTTAGCCTACGCGGACGAAGTCGCGGGTAGCAGCTAGTAATAATTTATATTATTATTAATAAACTGCAACAGAGCAATTAACTTGCAACAACAACTCCATGCTTTGACTGTTTTTAGTTGCACACCTCTACTGCTGTTCTATTCAAGTACTTCATCTTCATTCTAAGATAATGCACTTAAAATCAGTTTTTATAAATTAAGTTGGGAAAATTAAAGCAGGATATCTTTAAGAATCACTCATATAAACAATACATACCGCCTCTTCCTACCATAAAATCCGTAAGATGCTCAGGTCTGAACATGAGCTTGGGGTTGGTAAGTAATTCTTTAGTGACATGGTAATCATGGAGGCAGATGTACAGATCCGAGCCAAGATAGAAGCTGCAGTGAAAGAAAAATTAAGAGTTATTGTATGAGAAGACCAAATATAGTACGGTGGCACAGTTTACTGCGGCACCGTACTTCCTCTTTAGAGGAGGGGAGATACACAGGGAAACCGAAATTACCCAGACAGCACATAAGCTTAAATCAAGCTTGACATTGCTTTGAATTTGACGTATTAATACAAGTTTGACAGTTCAACTCATTTTAAGCTGGCAGCAAGCTTGCAGGAGTCAAGTTGAATTGTCAAGCTGGAATACAGCTTGATTTTTCCTTTCGAAAGCGCGCATTGATGGCGCCATCTGTGAAAGAGAATGGACATTAATTGTCTTAGCGTTTCTCACATTTGCTCAATATAGAAAAGTTCGTAAAAGTTGTGTTTTATTTTATTATAACACAAAACCTGGACATTAGAACACGCAAGGGGCAGGAATGAATGGGATAAGCCCCTCTGAAGTGTAACACGAGGGGAGTTTTAGTTTTATTTACATCTAATTAACATTAGTAATTCCATTAACTAATTAATTAGCCCTAAAAATAAATTTTAATATAATTAACACAATTTAGTTAGTTAATATACTTCACTTTATGGGTGGTAGAATGAGGCGTAATCCGGCCTCCACAAAATAATTAATCAGTCATAAATGTACTTGACCATAGAATTAAAAAAAAAGATTCTATATTTCCAAATATGGAAATTCTTCAAAATAAAATACAATTATACTACGAAATTGATTTCAAAATCAGTCATTTGTCTCGATTTTGGCCAGCAGTATTGCTCAACGATGAGTGTTACGATATTGAAAGTTTTAAAACGTGTCCTGCTTTTAAGTTTATATTATGCTTATTTCCCTATTAGTAGAGTCTATACATCACACATAACATTATTTAAATTTTGATTCATCCCATGGAAAAATAAAAGAAACTTATCAGCATCGCCCATATTTATCGATCTGGCCAGAAAACGGCGTGACAACAGTCACTTCAAACTTTAGTCATAGCTGCCCGAGGCATAATGGCGGAACGGTTAGCACGCGGGCCTGCCAGCCGCCGACGTTTGATGGAACAGATTAAAATAACTTAAAATTTCAGCATAGAAGGGGAAAATGCGCGGAAAAATAAAGTACGTGGGGCGCGTTCGCCAACGGGCGCCCCGTGTATTTAGAAAATTTTTTAAGCTTGCTATGTCAAGCTTAATGCAAGCTGGGCAAGTGTAAACTAGAGCAATTGATTCAAGCTTGCATTAAGCTTACATGCTTGAAATTTTCAAGCTTAATTCAAGTTTATTGACTTGATAAATCAAGCTTAGTGCAAGTTTGCTGTGCTGTCTGGGGTGGTCAGTGTAAATTGAAAAAGATGTTCAAAATAAGGTCCGAAATAAAACACTTCGTTAAGAAAAAATTCCCCTCGTTAACTTTTTTGTCAAAAAGTTACTTTTTAAATTTGTATACGACCCCCGTACAAAAACATTCGCAGTTAGTAAAATGCACCCCATACGCTCATGAGGAGATGTACCAAATTTGAGCCTTTCGCCATACAGCGTCGCAGGGATATCTATAAAGAAGAAGGATCGGGGCAATACAGAATTTTGAATGTGAAAGTTATTGCTAGAGTGGAAAAGATTTTCTTTCATTATTTCTGTACGACCCTTGAAATGCGATCACTCGACGTGATGTTTTCCCTTCGAGAGCCATGAAAAAGTGGTTTCAGTCAGCGTTATATTTATCTTCATATCTCTGACACTTTTTAAGGTATAATTCTCAAATTTTGTAAGCCACATCATGAGTGTATATGGGTCATATTTTACTAACTGGGAATTGTTTTGTACGGGGGTCGTATACAAATTAAAAAAGTGTAACTTTTGAAAATGAACGAGGGGAATTTTATCTCAGCGGAGTGTTATTTCCGACCTTATTTTGAACATTTTTTTCTATTTACACTGCCCACTTATCCCTAATAGATAAAAAATTAAAGCCCGTTGCCACCTTTTTGGGACGCCCTGTGTACATACCTGCATTTCGCATACGCTCTCTATCGCATGTCAACAATTACCTTAAATGACGGTAGTACTGGTGTATGACCATGTAACGTAACAGGAAAAGTGACGCATCAAGCCTTACAAAATAACGTCAGAGTGACGTCACTATACTAAAACAATCAGCTCAGTATCCATTTCGCTTAAACACGGATTGTGCCCAACCCTTACAACAATGAGAAAGAAATAACGGAAAGGAAAAACAACGAAAAGAAAACGTTCAATTGAAAGTAAAGTAAAACGTAATCGATTCCGCACTTCTCTAAAAACATTCAACGCCTAATTACAGGCGGTACACGTTTTCCCAATATATATCTCTCCACGACACACATGCGGCGTCAACGCCGTTGTACACGATCTAATTTTGGTAACACATAAACACTTTTCAACCTTGTAGGAGAGTGTTAAAAATGAAAATAGGAACTATTTTAAAACTTCTTGAATTTCTGTCTGTCCGACTATATGCTACATTAAAAAAGTCTTTCCTTACAATAAAGTCAGCGATAGGGATTTTGCAAAAGTGCCTGCCGAGACAGGTGCCTCCCTCCCCCTACTACGCTACGGCAATGCTTTGAAATGAATAATGTTTCTAAACTGCCACAGACCGTAATGTATAGGAAATATATATATAAAAAATCTCGGCTGTTCGAGCCTCGTTAGGGGGAGACCCCCTGAACCCCCATAATTTTTTAGTTTCATAATTGCCATATTAAAACGATGTTAATTGACTATGTCTTTTTATCTCTCATCTTTCGTGTATTTCGTCTGGTAACCCTATGTTGAAATTTTTATGATTGTAACCTATTTATAGAAAAATACATGTGATGCATATTCTACAGCTTACGAAATATTGTAACAATAGATTAACCCTTTGAGGCGCAACCCTTTCCCAATGCTGAAAAAAGGGCAGCCGTTGCCATCGCTCGACTTAACTACCAGCAAGATTGCGGACGATCGAAACGTTCATCGCGTGCCATAGATCTAGAGACCCTTTTTCGACGCACCTGGCTGTGTGCACAGCCAGCTGCGTCAAAAAAGGGTCTGAATGAACCGAGTGAGGGAACCGTCAAAAAAGGGTCTGAGTGAAAGTGAAACGAGAATGGCCACTCTTTCCCAAATAAATGCCGACTGGCCCTACCGGCAACGGAAGCAACTACTAATTCCGTTTCTCTTCCGTCTCCTGCATTTGTTCTTTCCTATGTTTGTGCTTCGAGTCTTCACTTTTGACCATACACACCTATACAAAATGTGATTCTTACAGTGTCCTGTACCAGCCTTCAAAGCTTGTACCATGTATTAGCAGTCACCCTAGAAATGCCCATTGACCTTAAATATAGATTGTAAAGGGAAGGAATGTGAATCCTTCCGCGGCAGTATTAAAAAAAGGACATGGGACTTCCCGCTGCAGCGAAAAAAAATGAACACGGCAGCTGATAGCGTACAGAGGTTACCAGGAATTGGACATGCTTAGGCTTGAATGTGAATCCTTCCGCTGCAATGATAAGAAAAAGACATGGGACTTCCCGCTTCAACACCAACAACGAAGAACACGGCACCTAATAGTGTGCAGAGGTTACCGAGACTTGGCCATGGCTAGGCTTCTCTCTTTCTACCTGTTTGTGTTCTAACAGTCATTTATCGCTAACACCCACGCAACTCCTAAAAACAAATAGAGTCGTCTATCGGTATTAGATTGTAAAGGGATGGAATGTGAATCCTCCCGCTGCATTGATAAAAAACGGACATGGGACTTCCCGCTGCAACGGAAAAAAGAAATGAATAGGGTACTTACCAGCGTGCAGAGGTTACCACGAATTCGGCGTGGCTAGGCTTCTTTCCTTCTACCTGTTGTGTTCTAATAGTCATTTATCTCAACTGAAGTACCTACGCACTTCATAAACTAGTTATTTTTTATTTCAAATGCAGCAAGAACCACTGGACGCAAATCTT
Organism: Cheiracanthium punctorium; assembly: GCA_038373885.1. Lineage (NCBI taxonomy): Eukaryota > Metazoa > Arthropoda > Arachnida > Araneae > Cheiracanthiidae > Cheiracanthium > Cheiracanthium punctorium. The sequence goes on along the minus strand of JAWZYV010015123.1, from coordinate 104,819 downwards.
GGGCATATGTACATACAGTAGATAAAAACTAGATGAATTAAAAATCCAGGATTTTATAATTATTTTATTAAATTTAAAAATTAGAAAATAATAATTATAATAAATTTGATACTTTGTACATGTGTTTATCACGTTATATACAAATGAAAAAGGTAGTCAGCTGACTTTATAGCGGTGGATTATACGTCAGCTGCCGATGATGATCTGCATTCGGCTGTATAGCGGTGGATCGTACGTGAACATGTAAAGAATACCCGTTAAGTAAAACAAGAATAAAAAAAAACTGAAATTTGGTGAGGTGAGAGTTAACTTCACCAATTTTTTGGAAAAAGTAGTCCGCTCCAATTTTCGTGGTGGAAAAGTCCTCAGTTGGCGATTGAAAGTTACAGCGTCTTGCTACACGTACACGTACAGGTACAATACATTAGGCACCATATGTATTTCACTTGCATCAGCTGATCACTTTTAGACCGCGAAAACTTCAGCGGACAACGTCTTTTAGGTAACTCGTGGTCAACAGCTGAGCAAAAAGTATATTACACATAACTTGAGGTACGAAATTTTCGTTTTTACGAAATAAATGCGAATTTAAGCGAAATTTTCTTCGATGTTTACGTGTAGGGGAAGGTGGCCCAAAATGATTCCCGTAAGGAAAAAACTTGCACAAAATAACATAAATGTTAAATAAAACTTTGACCCTTTGCCACAATATTTTACATCGTAAACATATTTTAATAATATTTTAAGCTCAAATTAAGTAACGAAAAATAAATAAAAAAATAAATATAAATAGAATTTTAAAGAGTCCAAAGGATCATTTTACCCTCACCCACGGGCAAGATGATCCTTCATTTGAAAATAATTGCAAATTGTTTTCTATCGGCAGAATAAAAGATGTAAAATTAATTATGACTATACATAATGAAATAAAGTAAGTTTTGCAATCTACAGTATGCATAATTTATTTTATGAAAATTTTAAAATAGAAAAGAGTCACAAACGATAAATGGAATTTTTCAAAATTATAATTAAAAACTTGTGGCCTACAATAAACGCAGAAATGGATTAAATAATTTAATGGAGAGTCTTGCATTTTCAGAACGTCTGAAGGGCTGCCATGATGACTAGGTCCCGGTACTGCAGTTTCTTCAGTCGATGGATCATTTTACCCGGCAGTATGGCTGCTCACTTTAGTTCATAATACTGGAACTCGCCGAGAAACATAAACTAAATAAGTGCAACTCACATCTAAAAACATACTCTGTTCAGTCAACCAAGTCATATTTCTGTGAATATTGTATTTCTGAATAAGTAAGAAAGTTAGTGCTTACCTCGTAATAGATATGCTAAAACCCAGTTTTTGAAGAATTATACTCAGACACGTTATACACCGATCGCTTAAATATCGCCATTGCTTCTTCTTGACAAGGCACAATTAGTTTATGTGCTATCCGTTATGTGCTATCCAGGTAGCGCGACCGACCTGTATCTAACAAATGTGGATCGTTTTGCACGCTAGGATTATTTTGGGTTACCCTCCCCTATATCTTTCTCATTGTTATGTATTTTTACTATATAATTGAGAATAAAAAAAAGATTTAGGCATCTGCAGCCGATTCTTAGACACACCATGTAACATTAAAAATTGATAGATATCAGAAACCAAGAAGGCTAAAGCTTTGTAAAGTAGTTCTTTATAAAAAGTTCGCATTTATTTCGTAAAAACGAAAATTTCGTACCTCAAGTTTTATGTAACATATTTTTTGCTCAGCTGTTGACCACGAGTTACCTGAAAGAAGTTGTCCGCTGAATTTTCGGCGGTATAAATGTGATCAACTGATGCAGTACAATACATCAGGCGCCTGTGCGTGTAGCAATACGCTGTAACTTTCAAGCGCCAGCTTACCACTTTTCCACCACCCAAAACTTAGCGGACTATTTTTTTCATGAAACTGGTAAAGTTAACTATCACTTCACTAAATTTCAGATTTTTTATTATCATTTTACTTAACGGATGCTCTTTACGTGTTAACGTATAATCCACCGCTATGCAGTTGAATGCAGATGATCGTCGCAGCTGACGTATAATCTACCGCTATAAAGCCAGCTGACTATATATATTTGTATACAACGTGATAAACACATGTACAAAGTTTCAAATTTTTTATTATAATTATTATTTTTTAATTATTTTACATGTTTGGGTGGCGGGGCGACTGCACCCACCGCAAATGCGCCAGCTGACGTTCACTTGTGTTATATGTATAACTAAATGAACTATAGGACGAGATTTCAGAATTTTTTTGTTATTAGTCATCGAAAATGTCAGCTGGCTCCCGGACTATAATGAAACATTGCTTCTTCTTGATTTGGCACAATTAGTTTATGTGCTATCCGATAGGTAGCGCGACCGACCTGTGTCTAAACTGTAGACAGTCAGTGTGTAAATTTTTTTTCTTTCATTGTTTTGTTCATTTAATTCAATGAGGATTTATATGCGAATCCTTACACCTCAGCACTGAAGTCTGAAAACAAATACACTCAAACCTGTTTTGGTGAGGTATATGAAAATTTCTATCAAATTGGAACATGATTGACGAAGTTATCAATAAACAATTAGTAGATTTGATTGGCCAGTTACTTTTTTCGATCTTTTATAAGTATTTCATCATACTACATATGTATTGAATTCAACAATCGCATATTTTCATTATTGAACGCACGAGAATTTCCATGTAAATAATGAAATGTGCAATAGCATACTGCGATGGAATTCTTGTGTAGCAAAGCAAAAATGCATCGATCGCAAATAAACATTGAGGGACATCTGCATCGTGTAAGTTCGGGTTTTCCTGAAACGGATCGAGTGTCTCATTAGGTCGCTGAGCTGTTTTTACTTCCTTCTGTTACTACCTCTACTGAGCTGTTTTTACTTCGTACAAGGAAGTAATGTGATCCCGAAAAATTTCGGGAGCCAGATTTTGACGAAAAAATGGATTTGGACTATTCTTAAATTTAATTTTAAGAATTTTTGCGACGCATCGCATAGCACGTTCATATAAATGCATATACAACCCAGTTTGACCGACCACGAGTCAGGGTGCGAATTGACGGGGAGGATGCCGGGGATCGTCCCCGACTGAAGAAAGTAATATCCCTGGCTAGAGAAATATTAATGGATCCCTGCCAGGGATACTATTTATCCCCTGCTGGAGAAATGTTAAATTAATCTGTGTCCCACCCTACAAGTTCAACAGTACCTAACGATTTTAACTATTGAGAATAGAAATTTTTCTTTTGTTTACTAGACAAAGGAGCAAGTTACAAGCATGCCTTTGAAATAGATATACACATTCCTGATGCCACTTCTCACTCCGTAACTGGAGAACTGGGGTCAGGTTTCAAAGGGAGACTGCGAAATGAACGAAGAAGCATTGCTGTACCACCAGCCGAATATCAGGGTAGACGAGAATCGACATAGGCAGGAATATGTGCATAGAAAATCGGGGGTCGACTTTTGTTTGAATTTAAGTCCCTTTTCAGACATGTTGGCGACTGCATTTGTCATGTAATACCTAATATATTGTGTGAGTGGAGCATTTACAGCTTCCTCCTTTTCCTTTCTTTCTGTTTTTTTTCTTTCTCAAATGTCCCCCCCTGGAGGAAATGTTCAATTCGCACACTGCCACGAGTCTATTTTGAACAGTTTTCCATACCGTCTGTACGTACATATGTATGTAACTCGTATCTCTCTCTTTCTCTCTCAAAAACTATTGGTCGTACAATGCTGAAATTTTATTATTTAGGACTGTTGTAACATCTAGTTGTGCACCTCCGCTTTTGGTTCCAATCGACTGGACAGTTTATCTATACAGGGCCGCTTAAAGGAGTTTAAATAATTTACGGTCTATAGGCAGAAATTCATTAAAGCGTATTATAGAGGTTTTAGGCTACTTCAAACGGCTCAGAAGTGATATATGTTGTTAAGGGTTAAAAAATGAATTTTGCCATCGAAAATAAGAATCTATCATTTATAGTTCGGCTACAGGAACAGTCAAAAGATTCCCAACACATTGCGGTCAATGGCAGTTTTAGGGACATTCATCCATAACTAGGCTTGCCAGACGTCCCGGTTTGCAGACAAATTCCCGGTGTCCCGGCCGGTTTACTTCACGTCCCGGTAAAAATTAAATTTGTTTATAGATGACAAAAAAATAATCAACTGTAAAGGATTATTTGGGATAATTAGTACTTTGTCATTTATTTGACTGTACTGTATAAAAAGTGAAGAAGAGTGATGGTCTGCTAAGAATTTTCTAAGGTATCCTAACCCGTACTCACGCGAAATTTCGGAGAAAACCACGGAAAACTCTGAACGGTTAGGTCGGCGAACGCGGCCTGTTTTTGAACCTGGCACCTTCCTGGCACGCGTTGAGAGCAAAAACGCGTTTAGTCATTGGTCGGGCAAATGTATCCTTGATCTTGAATACCCGGGAGGCTGGGGGCATTCCGGTGTCCCGGTTGAACATTTCAGAAATCTGGAAAGCCTATCCATAACCAGCACCCTATCTTCCCAGAGATCGGCAATGGTAAACCTAAAGTTTATTGCTTTTCTCCCCCTCATCCCCCGTTGTTTAGAGAGGGGGAGTACAGTTTCACTTAGAGGACGTTCCCTCATACTCTCTCCAGTGCAACGGAGACTCCGCTCCGTTGGAAATAAAAATAATTACTGCTTGCTCTGCAATGCTCTTAGAAAGCAGCTACAGAAGCAGAGTTGGGCAAAATACATAAATAAATGTATTTTCGATGCAAAATACAAATTACATTTATTCAAACACAAAAAATTACAAAATACAAAATGCTTTCTAAATTGAAAAAATACAAAATACATGTATTTTCTTAATACACACAAAATACGAAATACATCTAAAACTTCAATAAAGTAAAATTTTCTACAGAAACTTTTACTTTAAACTAGTTTATTTTATTCCAGTGTATTTTAAGATGAACAAACAAATATAATAGTAACTTTTTACTTCCTTGTACGTAGTATAAGGAAGTAATGTGATCCCGAAAAATTTTGGGGGCCAAATTTCGACAAAAAAACCGATTTTGACTACCTCTAAATTTAATTAAAAAAATTTTTTCGATGCATCTCATCGTAGGCTAGCATGCACGATCATATTAACGCGTCTGCAACTCATTTTGACCAGCGGCGAGTCTACTGTGGCCAGTTTTTCCATGCCGTCTGTACGTACGTACGTACGTATGTATGTAACTCGCATATCTCAAAAACTATTGGTCGTAGAATGTTGAGATTTGATAATTAGGATTGTTCTATGATCTAGTTGTGCACCTCCCCTTTTGGTGGCAATCGAATGGATAGTTTATGTACAGGACCGCCCAAAAGATTCGAAATACATTACGCTCTATGGGCCGAAATTCATTAAACTCGCCTAACTCAAAAGCTATTAGGCGTAGAATGTCGAAACTTCATATTTTGGATAGTTGTAACATCTAGTAGTGCACCTCCCTTTTTGGTTCCATTCGACTGGATAGTTTATCTACAGGACTGCCCAAAACATTCGAAATACATTACGCTCAATGGGCCGAAATTCATTAAACTCGCATATCTCAAAAACTGTTGGGCGTACAATGTTGAAACTTTATATTTAGGATTGTTGTAACATCTAGTTGTGCACCTCCCCTTTCGGTTCCATTCGACTGAATAGTTTATCTACAGGACCGCCCAAAAGATTCGAAATACATTACGCTCTAAGGGCCGAAATTCATCAAAGCGTTTTTTAGAGGTATTGGGCTATTTCAAACGACTCAGAAGTGATATATGCTGTAAAGAGTTAGAAAATGAATTTCTCCATTAAAAAAAGTGTCTTTATCATTTATAGTTCTGCTACAGGAACACTGAAAAGATTTCCAATACATTACGGTCAATGGCAATTTTAGGGGCATTCATCCATTTCAAGCACAATACCGTCCTACCACATAAGTTAGGTAATGGTCCGACCATGGTCACGTGCCTCTCTCAAGAACTATGCCAAAAGTCGCCAAACTTGGCGACTTTTGGTGTACGTGTGTGCATATTTAACTCTCAAATCTCAAAAACTATTATGAAATTTCATATATAAGAATGTTGTAACATCTAGTTGTGCATCTCGATTTTTGGTTCCAATCTACTGGAGAGTTTATTTACAGGACCACCGGAAAGAATTTCAGTACTTTAATGTCTATGGACATCTTCAATATAATACTACTGTAGATAGTCATTGTTTGGTACATGCCCAAAATCTCGCCGTCGGTCCTCGACCTTGGCGAGTTTTGGCGAAATATCGCCAAATTTGGCGATAGTCAGTCATTTGGTCCATGCCCAAAGTATCGCCATTTGTCATCGTTCTTGGCGAGTTTTGGCGAAATATCGCCAAATTTGGCGATAATCTGTCATTGTTTGGTTCATGCTTAAAATCTCGCCAAATGTCGTCGACATTGACGAGTTTCGCCGAAATATCGCCAAATTTGGCACCAAAAATTATTTCGTATTTTGTATAACTCTAAAACTAACCCGTAGATTTTTTAACTTTTGTATTTAGAACTATTGTAATATCTAACTGTTTTTAATATCTTTTTTGACAGCAATCGACTGAGAATTTATTTACAGGGTGAGCCAAATGACTTCTAATACATTGAGGTATGTGGATGCATTCAATTCATTAAAAGTCTGTGGTCAATGACTACTTTGGCTATCCCCAAAATCTCGCAGACTATCTCAAGTTTGTCGGCTTTTGGTGAAATATCGCCAAATAAATTGTCAGAAGGAAATCTTTCAAATTGAACTCAGCTTGGCGATATCGAAATATTTGGCTGGAAATCGCTAAACCTTACTATTATTGATATTTTATCTCTTTCAAACAAATAAATTTAGAGGAAGTGCGTCGAAAATATTTTTGATCTAATGGACGTGCAAGGAAGTCATGTGTTGGACACATCAGATTTTTTTTTTACATATACATGAATTTTTCCTGGAATAAATTGCATCTTATAAGGCATGAAAGCAAAATTGTGTGACAAGTATTTATTGAACGTTATTTTTCAGTGATAATGAATGAAATTGAAATATAAAATTAAATATATTTCTAAACGAAGATGAGTTGAGTTACATTTCTACTTTAAGATACATTTATAGCCTTACCATCGCACAGTAGTTATGTCACTGAAAATGGTAGACGGCCGAAGAGTGAAGGTCCCGGAGTCGGGTCCCATCGAGCAGCTGTCGATCTAACAGTCTGGATTTTTGGTAGGTTTTTTTCCAGATGTAACGTGAATACGCTTTAGAACCCCTTAGAAAGTTCTCCTACCTAGGCACCCCCCATCCTTTGCAGATTGCCCTAGTATAGCGTTGCCATAATCACGCAAACACAAGATGCATTCATATATTACTACAAGATTGTGATGGAGGAGTGGAACAATATCAGCCTTGATGTTTTAAGAAAAGGACTTTCATCTTTGAAATCAAGATGTAATATAATGGTTCAAAGAAAAGGCTATCAGACTGAACACATTAGAAAATAAAATTCTTATATTTATTTCTATATATATCTTTGCAAAATCGTTACAAAAATGTGTGAACACTCTCTGTAGGGTACTTGCGGGAAACCCTGAAAAAAAAATTATTGTGGAATATTACTTAAATGAAATTAATTTACGTTTCACAAATCACCCGTGCATGAAGATTTTCTTAACATTAAACTTTTAAACGCCTCTGTCACCTTGCTCAAGAGTTCTTTATGAGAATAGCAAAAAATATTTAACATGAATGTAAGAAAATGCTTTTAAAAAAATTTAACAGTTTTTTTTTTTTTTAATTTTAGTTTTACAATGTTCTATATACGATTAATGGTGAAATATTTCAGGCTCTACAGATACTCAAGAGAACACATTAAATTACGATATATGTTTCCGAAAAAAAAAAAAAATCTGATTTTCTCTTTTCTCTGACCAAAAGTTTAAATTTTAGAATGTCTAAAACTTTAGAGGATTTTGTCGAACTACTTATTAGTTATCAGCATCAGATATTATTAAATTTATACATTTATGCATAACTTGTAACTATCTTTATAAAATAAGAAAATAAATGTCAATTTATGAAACTAAACTCTTCGAATAATTTGTTGGATTCAATTAAAATATTCAGATAATTTACTTTGATTTTCGGTTAGATATTAAACCTTCATAATGTGTGAAAGATTATTTTAGTACGTGTTTTGATACTATCTGTGCAGTTTCTAGGACAACTATAAAATGGAACAGCCATGTCACGTGCTCCGAATACTGAGCCTAAAATAAGATAATGCGTCCACAACTAAAACGAATAAGTAAATTTTGAGGTAAATATATGTAAATAGTTAACGCAATTTTCTTCCTCCAAATTTCCTTTCTTTTTTCCTTCCTTCCTGAGACAGCGAGCGCACGCATTTTAAATTAAAATTAGCGAATTTTAAAATCGTGAAAAAAAAAGAATAGAATATTAAAAAAATTTTTTTTTTCAAAACAAGCGATAGTAAGTGCTATGCTTCTAGCGTTTTAAAATATTTTTCTAAAGACGAGTTTTAATTATTGCTGCTGATAAAGGAACTCTTGTTATACCCTTGCTAGACATCTCAGATATCAATACACGAAATTCATTGCAAAATACTGTACTTCAAAGCGTTGCATGTACCACACACGGATTTCACAATGATACTGGCTGGAGTAATTTATGGGTTACTATCTTCCCGCTTTTGCCATCCCCTCTTTAGAACGGGGGCCATCCTCGCGATATTTTCCGTGAGTCTAGATCTGCAGGGTCACCCACTGATCCTTATTGAAAAAGGGGTGAAATTGTTGGCGATCTCTTGGTGTGCCGATGTGTGGGAGCACAATACCGTCCTACCACATAGGAAATCGTCCGACCACGGTCACGTGCCTCCCTCACAAATTACGCCAAAAGTTGCCAAGATTGGCGACTTTCATACCTCAAAAATTATGTAGTCGTAGAATTTCCATATAAAATTATGTTGTTGTAACATCTAGTTGTACATCTCGATTTTTGGTTCTTATCTAATGGAGAGTTTATTTACAGGACTATCTAAATTTCAATACATTAATGTCTACGGACATCTTCAATATATTACGTCTGCAGTCAGTCATTGTTTGGCCCATGCCATAAATCTCACCATTTGTCATCGACCTTGGCGAGTTTTAGCGATGAATATCGCCAAATTTGGTATAAAAAATAATTTTGTATTTCACGTAACTCTAAAACTTTTAACTATAGAATGTTGAAATTTTGTATTTAGAACTATTATATCGTGTGTCTCGTCCTCCACGTGTATATTGAAATGTGTATATCTTTTGATTGAAATCCATTGGGTAATTTATTTATACAGGGTCTCTCAAATGACGTTACATCAACAAATCAACGTTATATCTCAAATGACGTTAAATTACGTTAATGACGTTTGTTCTTAAACCGTTGTTCTGTCTTGAAGTTGGGTTAGAATCCAGGAAAAGTGTTCTTAAACTGACGTTTCCAACTACTGTTCCGGTTCGATTGCCGACAGGTTCCATTTCTTTGTGCTTTTCCAAAACAATATATATTATTCATCTAAAAATAAGGATTATCGAGAACCTCCTGTGAGGTTGGGATTACAGATTACATGTAAAATATTATGTTGGATGAACCTTCAAAACGCTTATTGATATATAAATAAAGATTGATGTCTCAAAGATACAGCTCTTGACTGTTTTTCTCGTCGTTTCTTTCCCTAACAGGTACCCCGTATTTTTACACGATGAAGTCGGCGAAAGAAGCGAGCGGGCAGAATTGGACAAAATACACCGAAAATGTATTTTCGATACAAAATACTTCTCGATTTAAAAAATAGTTCAAAATACAAAATACATGTATTTTCAAAATACATACACAATTTTTAAAGCATTTGAATTGAGAAGAAACTAAATTTTCCTCCAAGATCTCAGTCTAGGGCCGCTTAAAGGAGTTTAAATAATTTACGCTGTATAGGCAGAAATTCATTAAAGCGTATTATAGAGGTTTTAGGCTACTTCAAACGGCTCAGAGTGATATATGTTGTTAAGGGTTAAAAAATGAATTTTGACATCGAAAATAAGAATCTATCATTTATAGTTCGGCTACAGGAACAGTCAAAAGATTCCCAACACATTGCGGTCAATGGCAGTTTTAGGGACATTCATCCATAACTAGGCTTGCCAGACGTCCCGGTTTGCAGACAAAATCCCGGTGTCCCGGCCGGTTTACTTCACGTCCCGGTAAAAATTAAATTTGTTTATAGATGACAAAAAAATAATCAACTGTAAAGGATTATTTGGGATAATTAGTACTTTGTCATTTATTTGACTGTACTGTATAAAAAGTGAAGAAGAGTGATGGTCTGCTAAGAATTTTCTAAGGTATCCTAACCCGTACTTACGCGAAATTTCGGAGAAAACCACGGAAAACTCTGAACGGTTAGGTCGGCGAACGCGGCCTGTTTTGAACTGGAACCTTCGGCACGCGTTGAGAGCAAAAACGCGTTTAGTCATTGGTCGGGCAAATGTATCCTTGATCTTGAATACCCGGGAGGCTGGGGGCATTCCGGTGTCCCGGTTGAACATTTCAGAAATCTGGAAAGCCTATCCATAACCAGCACCCTATCTTCCCAGAGATCGGCAATGGTAAACCTAAAGTTTATTGCTTTTCTCCCCCTCATCCCCCGTTGTTTAGAGAGGGGGAGTACAGTTTCACTTAGAGGACGTTCCCTCATACTCTCTCCAGTGCAACGGAGACTCCGTTGGAAATAAAAATAATTACTGCTTGCTCTGCAATGCTCTTTGAAAGCAGCTACAGAAGCAGAGTTGGGCAAAATACATAAAAAAATGTATTTTCGATGCAAAATACAAATTACATTTATTCAAACACAAAAAATTACAAAATACAAAATGCTTTCTAAATTGAAAAAATACAAAATACATGTATTTTCTTAATACACACAAAATACGAAATACGTCTAAAACTTCAATTAAGTAAAATTTTCTACAGAAACTTCTAGTTTATTTTATTCCAGTGTATTTTAAGATGAACAAACAAATATAATAGTAACTTTTTTTTTTTTTACATATACATGAATTTTTCCTGGAATAAATTGCATCTTATAAGGCATGAAAGCAAAATTGTGTGACAAGTATTTATTGAACGTTATTTTTCAGTGATAATGAATGGAATTGAAATATAAAATTAAATATATTTCTAAACGAAGATGAGTTGAATTATATTTCTACTTTAAGATACATTTATAGCCTTACCATCGCACAGTAGTTATGTCACTGAAAATGGTAGACGGCCGAAGAGTGAAGGTCCCGGGATCGGGTCCCATCGAGCAGCTGTCGATCTAACAGTCTGGATTTTTGGTAGGTTTTTTCCAGATGTAACGTGAATACGCTTTAGAACCCCTTAGAAAGTTCTCCTACCTAGGCACCCCCCATCCTTGGCAGATTGCCCTAGTATAGCGTTGCCATAATCACGCAAACACAAGATGCATTCATATATTACTACAAAGAATTGTGATGGAGGAGTGGAACAATATCAGCCTTGATGTTTTAAGAAAAGGACTTTCATCTTTGAAATCAAGATGTAATATAATGGTTCAAAGAAAAGGCTATCAGACTGAACACATTAGAAAATAAAATTCTTATATTTATTTCTATATATATCTTTGCAAAATCGTTACAAAAATGTGTGAACACTCTCTGTAGGGTACTTGCGGGAAACCCTGAAAAAAAAATTATTGTGGAATATTACTTAAATGAAATTAATTTACGTTTCACAAATCACCCGTGCATGAAGATTTTCTTAACATTAAACTTTTAAACGCCTCTGTCACCTTGCTCAAGAGTTCTTTATGAGAATAGCAAAAAATATTTAACATGAATGTAAGAAAATGCTTTTAAAAAAATTTAACAGTTTTTTTTTTTTTTAATTTTAGTTTTACAATGTTCTATATACGATTAATGGTGAAATATTTCAGGCTCTACAGATACTCAAGAGAACACATTAAATTACGATATATGTTTCCGAAAAAAAAAAAAAATCTGATTTTCTCTTTTCTCTGACCAAAAGTTTAAATTTTAGAATGTCTAAAACTTTAGAGGATTTTGTCGAACTACTTATTAGTTATCAGCATCAGATATTATTAAATTTATACATTTATGCATAACTTGTAACTATCTTTATAAAATAAGAAAATAAATGTCAATTTATGAAACTAAACTCTTCGAATAATTTGTTGGATTCAATTAAAATATTCAGATAATTTACTTTGATTTTCGGTTAGATATTAAACCTTCATAATGTGTGAAAGATTATTTTAGTACGTGTTTTGATACTATCTGTGCAGTTTCTAGGACAACTATAAAATGGAACAGCCATGTCACGTGCTCCGAATACTGAGCCTAAAATAAGATAATGCGTCCACAACTAAAACGAATAAGTAAATTTTGAGGTAAATATATGTAAATAGTTAACGCAATTTTCTTCCTCCAAATTTCCTTTCTTTTTTTCCTTCCTTCCTGAGACAGCGAGCGCACGCATTTTAAATTAAAATTAGCGAATTTTAAAATCGTGAAAAAAAAAGAATAGAATATTAAAAAAATTTTTTTTTTCAAAACAAGCGATAGTAAGTGCGATGCTTCTAGCGTTTTAAAATATTTTTCTAAAGACGAGTTTTAATTATTGCTGCTGATAAAGGAACTCTTGTTATACCCTTGCTAGACATCTCAGATATCAATACACGAAATTCATTGCAAAATACTGTACTTCAAAGCGTTGCATGTACCACACACGGATTTCACAATGATACTGGCTGGAGTAATTTATGGGTTACTATCTTCCCGCTTTTGCCATCCCCTCTTTAGAACGGGGGCCATCCTCGCGATATTTTCCGTGAGTCTAGATCTGCAGGGTCACCCACTGATCCTTATTGAAAAAGGGGTGAAATTGTTGGCGATCTCTTGGTGTGCCGATGTGTGGGAGCACAATACCGTCCTACCACATAGGAAATCGTCCGACCACGGTCACGTGCCTCCCTCACAAATTACGCCAAAAGTTGCCAAGATTGGCGACTTTCATACCTCAAAAATTATGTAGTCGTAGAATTTCCATATAAAATTATGTTGTTGTAACATCTAGTTGTACATCTCGATTTTTGGTTCTTATCTAATGGAGAGTTTATTTACAGGACTATCTAAAGAATTTCAATACATTAATGTCTACGGACATCTTCAATATATTACGTCTGCAGTCAGTCATTGTTTGGCCCATGCCATAAATCTCACCATTTGTCATCGACCTTGGCGAGTTTTAGCGATGAATATCGCCAAATTTGGTATAAAAAATAATTTTGTATTTCACGTAACTCTAAAACTTTTAACTATAGAATGTTGAAATTTTGTATTTAGAACTATTATATCGTGTGTCTCGTCCTCCACGTGTATATTGAAATGTGTATAATATCTTTTGATTGAAATCCATTGGGTAATTTATTTATACAGGGTCTCTCAAATGACGTTACATCAACAAATCAACGTTATATCTCAAATGACGTTAAATTACGTTAATGACGTTTGTTCTTAAACCGTTGTTCTGTCTTGAAGTTGGGTTAGAATCCAGGAAAAGTGTTCTTAAACTGACGTTTCCAACTACTGTTCCGGTTCGATTGCCGACAGGTTCCATTTCTTTGTGCTTTTCCAAAACAATATATATTATTCATCTAAAAATAAGGATTATCGAGAACCTCCTGTGAGGTTGGGATTACAGATTACATGTAAAATATTATGTTGGATGAACCTTCAAAACGCTTATTGATATATAAATAAAGATTGATGTCTCAAAGATACAGCTCTTGACTGTTTTTCTCGTCGTTTCTTTCCCTAACAGGTACCCCGTATTTTTACACGATGAAGTCGGCGAAAGAAGCGAGCGGGCAGAATTGGACAAAATACACCGAAAATGTATTTTCGATACAAAATACTTCTCGATTTAAAAAATAGTTCAAAATACAAAATACATGTATTTTCAAAATACATACACAATTTTTAAAGCATTTGAATTGAGAAGAAACTAAATTTTCCTCCAAGATCTCAGTCTATTTTATTTAAATGCATTTTAAGCAGAATAACAAAAACAATCTTAATAGTTGTGTTAAAGAAGTTTCAAAATTTTACCTTTATTTCAATTATTACCTTTATACCTTTATAGCTCATAAGATTCGAAACAGACCATTTCTGAGAAATTGGATTAATACTCAAAACACAATGAAAACTATGCAGTTTCAGAATGCGAACAATGAATAGTCGTTTGAAAATAAACCTCTACTTATAATATTTAGTGATTTCAGTTGAACACTTAAACATAAATACTCAGCTAAATCACAAACAACACAATTTAAGTTTTGTCTTTCATGGAGTTTTAGAATTTATCTTAAATTTAAATATTTTGCATATTATCTAAGTTTACAGCTTCCATAACTGACACTGCTCCTTAACTTTTTCATTTCCATCTACAGACACTATTTCGAAACATTTTTAATTAAGAATTGCACAAAAGGTTTCAAAGCCATCTAGAATGGAAATTCGATTCACCCCATCCTTTTACGGGAAGCAGTAGCTCTAGTGGTCTGGAATATGTAATATTTTGCTCCTTAAAACCCCTTAAAAAGTCCTCAACCCAAGGCACCCGCCTACGGCTGATAGCCTTCGTGTATCTTTGTCTCCACAATAACCAATGGTTCATTATAGTGCTGCAGAAATACTGGCAGTCTTATCTCTCTAGAACTTAGCAACACATTTCAAATTCCCTTAAAGAACATGGCAACATTGAAAATCATTGTGTTTCTGAAGAGTGCAAATAATTTTTCCAGCGATTATAAGCGGAGTCCGCACTCCAGGCGTAGTATAGCTCAGGACCCGTACAACACGGATTCCCATAACAAAATATCTTCCGTGTTATGAGGGGTTTTTAAGTTTAAATTTTCATGTACCAATGAAGATGCAAGAACCAAGCAATGTGTAGCTCAGTAACATTCTATCTGATCCAATCTTCGGGTTTTGTCTGTTGAAATTATGTCTTTTTTACGAATAAGCCTGATTAGGGGCCGAATGCCTCATACGAAAAGCGAGCGTAGCGAGTCTGGGGGCCTTGGCCCCTAGTTACTTTATCTCATTGTGTGTTACTTTATCTCATTGTTGTTATTGTGTCTCAAAATTCTTTAGATTTGAAACATTTGTTTCAAAATTAATCTTCCTGTTTCTACTCATGAGTTCGATATGTGTCTTTCCAAAATTTCCGTTCTCACTACGATAGTTTTAACAATACACTTTTTGAAAAATTCATATTTAGAGATAAAAGACTAAAAGCTGTGACATTAATGCATTCTAATAACATGTTGAACCTTCAGTGCACCATGTGCCATTTCTAGAAATACAAATATAACCTTCTAAATTACTGCCTATTTTTATTTCCTTGTACAAGTAAAAGGAAGTATAATGAAGGCGAAAAATTTCAGTGTGCATATTTTGATGAAGAAATTCGATTTTTACAACATCCAAATTTAAACAAGCATAAAAAAAAGTATTAAAGCACCTATCAGCAAATTAATGGGCCAATAGGAAAGCACGGATTCAGAAGAGGGTTTTATGAGGGCCAACAGGAAAGCAGAAAAATAAAATGTCTGGGAACTGAGGGATTTCCGACGGGGGTGAGGGAGCAGAGCGAAAAAAATATATATGTTACAGTGAAAACACGAAATCAGTCAAAACCCGAATTAACTAGGGAAAACGCGTTCTGACTGACAGCGCTAGGTAAAACCCGAATTAACTAGAGAAAACCCGTTTTATTCGAGTAGCGGTAGCACGTTTTCAAGGGGCCCCTACAGCGGTTGCATATTTTCCAGGGGGCCCCCTACAGCGATGGCCGGACCCACTGATATTTTTGGGGTCTCGCAAAGGGCCGCTTAGCATATTTTCAGGGGCCCCTAACGATGCCGACATGATTTTTTTGGTCCGCAAGGGCCAGCGTTAGCATATTTTCGAGGGGGCCCTCTAAAGCGATGGCCGAACCCAGTTATGTTTTTTTTGTGTCTCGTAAAGGGCCAGCGTTAGCATATTTTCGAGGAGGCCCCCTGAAGTGATGGCCAGACCCACTGATGTTTTTTTGGGTCTCGCAGAGAGCCAGCGTTAGCATATTTTCGAGGGAGGCCCCCTACAGCGGTGGCCGGACACAGTGATGTTTTTTTGGATTGTGCAAAGGGCCAGCGTTATCATATTTTCGAGGAGGCCCCCTGAAGTGATGGCCAGACCCACTGATGTTTTTTTGGGTCTCGCAGAGAGCCAGCGTTAGCATATTTTCGAGGGAGGCCCCCCTACAGCGGTGGCCGGACACAGTAATGTTTTTTGGGACAAGCAAAGGGCCGGCAATAGCATATTTTCGAAAGGGGGGCAAAATCCAATTTTTCGTGGATAAAGCATTAACATTCCTGATTTCACATGGGAAAACATGGGGTCCGGCCACCACCGTAGGTGTCCCCACTCGAAAATATGTTAACGCTGGCTCTTTGAGAGACCCGAAAAATATCAGTTGGTCTGGCCATCACTTTAGGGGGCCCCCTGAAAAATATGCCTCCGCTGTAGGGGCCCCTCGAAAACGTGCTACCGCTACTCGAATAAAATGGGTTTTCCCTAGTTAATTCGGGTTTTGCCTAGCGCTGTCAATCAGAATGCGTTTTGCCTAGTTAATTCGGGTTTTCCCTAACGCACTCAGTTAGAACGCGTTTTCCCTAGTTAATTCGGGTTTTGACTGATTTCGGGTTTTAACTGTAACATATATATACATTAATGTTGATTTGGCTATTTTTCTCCAGTTGGAGAAAGTTGGAAAAACGATCATCTGAAAATTCAATGCACTGTAAAAAGGGAAGTAAATTATGTAAAAAAGAAAGTTCAGTTTTTTCCCTCCCCTTTTCACATTACCATTAATTTTATCCATAGGTATTAAAAATAAAGAGAAAGAATTCGTGTTTTGTCTGCGCGAATAGAGGAAAACATGGCCACTAAAATAATATTTTGGATTTCATTAACATATTTACCTTTTTTAGGCTTTCGTGGTTATACGTACCTTTTTTATATGATCTAAAGAATGAGTAGAATTTATAAAACAAGAAGTTTTCAGTAACCTACCTGAATACATCACCATATTTTCGACTTAGGTGTCTCAACTTTTCATGAGGTTTTTTGCCCAAAAATACACTATAACCCAAAACAGGAATGCCCATTGGGCCAGGCGGGTAGTCACGTTCACGATACCATTTAAATATTATTGTAGTAATCCCCAAACAAATGACAAATGTCCACAGCAAGTTCGTAATGCTAAAAACAAGTTCTAGTGCCATTGCAAGATAAGTCAGTTTTTAGAAAACAAACCAGCGTACGAGGTATAGAATAGCTATCTTTCCACTTCGCTTTAACGGCCCTTTATGAAGAACAACAAGTGCCATAATAAGGAAGCGTTTACTCTTATCAAAGGCCAATTGATAAATTTCCGTTCGCTGTTATTTTGGGATGAATATCAGCAGGCGTAAAACAAGATGTGAAAGGGGTAACACAGAAGAGGCAATGTTTTCAAACATTTGCAGCACAGAAATGCAACATGAGCTCTGCAATCAAAAATGAGCATATTTTGAGACCATTCATACGTCATATACTTACATAATACGCTAACGTATGCGGTACCGAAATCGATGATATTTCCACGCTGCGAACGGCAACAGCAGGATGTAAGCATCAATTAATGCAATAACAATAACGCATGCGCAAAAATCCAAATTAGCAGTTCAATGACGTCCAATGGAGCAAGCCTAGATAGATGGCAAAATAACAATAATGCATGGGCAGGGATGTTAACTCCAACATTCGATGTGGGAGCACCCCGGGAGCAGAAAAAATTTCATTTGGGAGCAGAAAAATTCTATTTGGGAGCACAAAAAATTTAGCTTCCGTGAGGAAAACTAAGATTTGGGGTCAGAATTAACATGATTTTGGAGCATAAAATTGAAGATTTACTGTGTTGACTCTAGAAAAAAGGGCCGCCTGGGGGGAAATTTCAAAAAGGGCACCCTGTTCTCAAAAAGGGCACTTAGGGGTTCCACGAGAATGTACAGGTAGATAACATATCTAGAAACTATCTGATCCCCGAGAATTTAACATGTAGAGTTGTATAATATGTGTTCTGACTTACAATGCATAGTTAGATTTTTTCCAGTTTGTCTTTAGTTCCCCCCCCCTTCTTTTGGAGAAAATATCTTGTAGAAGTGTAAGCGAAATAGGAAAAATGATTTGTTGATAATATTTTGCTCTAAACATGACATAAATATGTGAATTAAATCTGTACATAACTAGAAGTTTTTGATTAAAAAAAAAGAAGTTTTAATCTAAGTAATTTTGAATTTTCTGAATTTTTTTTCCCTCAAAATTACGTGATGTAGATGTTTATTATTTATAAGAATAGTACATTTATTGAAGAAGGTTTCAGAAATTTTTAGCCAGACATGATTTGTTAGGCAGTAGGGGAAGGCAGAGGGACTGTTAATTTTTGTTCCTCAATTTTATCACACTATCACTACGGGACCACAATTACTGGATCACATTCATATATGATATTTCACCTATATTGGTACAAACTTTTAAACAGAAAAGGACTGTCAGTGTAAGTGGATTAGGATAGATGTGTTTAGCATGTAATAAAAATAATAAAATTTCGGCAATGCAGCATGTATAAAATTTAATAATATAAATCATAATTTTATTTAAATTATTTTGTTCGCAATAATTATTGAATGATTACCAAGTAAAGATTTTTAAAGTTACTGAATATATACCTTTATTACTATTAGACATTATTTGGAATTGTATCAAACAATTCAACTCATCCATCAATTGATAACTATAGAAATTGGGAAAATTGAATTCAGAACACAGAAGATTGCTAAAATAAATGACATAGTCATGCAAATTTCGTATTACATCCAATGGTTGGAATGTACAACACCATATCAAATCACTGAAATATATTTGTTCTTCCTCTTTCACTTCTAATTTAATGTTTGCTCATTCATAAAAAGTGAATATAAGATTTTTAAAAAGCACTCTCTCTATATATACTTTAAAATAAATAAAAATAATTACTACATGTAAGTTTTTTAGCAGGTATAAAATAAACATTTTTTTAAACTCACAGAATTGTCCAAAGGTATGGAATACAGTTTAACATATTTTAAATAATTTATTTTTCATAAAGCTTTATTTTTAGTTTTTTGTAACATACTTAAAAAGGTCTCTTTAAAAATTTTCCTTCTTAAACCTTGCTTTAATCTTTTGAAAATGAAAAAAGCATTAATATTTTATTTTAACTATCAAATGTTTTTAATCAGCTTAAAATAATTGAAATAATAAAAATAATTAACATCCTTTCGCCAGAAGTACTCAAACAAATTATATATTAAAAAACCTTCCAGAATTATTTCGATTTTTTTTTTTTTTAAAGTTTTTAGAAACTGAAAATAAGCTTTAATTGATGACAGTTTGTTTTATGAATAACCTAGCTGTTAACTTATGACACAGTTTGCTTTCTTAAGACATCCTTTCCCAGAACTAGTTATCTTTTGCTTTTAATATTTTTTCTTCATTCATTAAAATGTTGTGAATTTAATAAATAAATAAATAAAATAAAAAACAGTAAATATATAATATGAATATTTAGAATACCAAATGTTGTCAATAGTCTGATTTACTAAATTCTGCAGTTACTCTAATTTTATATAATTAAAACTGTGGCGTAATAAGAGGGGGGGGCGCCCGGGGGGCAAGATACAAAAAAAAAAAGATGGTGGCCGGCAGGACACTTAAAAAAAATATGGTGGAAAACTAAAGGGCCGAAATGGGGGGCAGAATGCTGAAACTTAGAATGAATGGGGCGGCAAACTGAAGGACCGCACCGGGCGCCAATAACCCTAGCGCTCTGCTAAACAAAAGATTGCTAAACAATATTAACTCTGCTAAACAAATATTATGCTCCTTTTTTGGCAAAAGTATAATATCTTTCAATTGCTTTATTCGCAAATCCCACGTTTTTTAGATCGATTTGAGTGGATAAAGCCACTGAACATCCCAGACAGCACATAAGCTTAAATCAAGCTTGACATTTCTTTGAATTTGACGCATTAATGCAAGCTTGACAGTTCAACTCATTCTAAGCTGGCAGCAAGCTTGCAGGAGTCAAGTTGAATTGTCAAGCTTAAATACAGCTTGATTTAAGCTTGACAATTGATACTCGGTTGATTTTTCCTTTTTAAAGGAGCGTTGATGGCGCCATCTGTGAAAGAGAATGGACATTAATTGTCTAGCGTCCTCAAATTAGCTGTAAGTTCGTAAAAGATGTGTATTTTATTACCAGTGCCATATTACCGGCAAGGCAAACGGGGCAACTGCCCAGGGCCTACAGATTTTAGGGCCCAAAAATCTTACATCTTACACTTTTGTAGTTTTAAAATAAAATTACAAAGGATAAAAAAAAATTCAGAAGTTAAATAATTTTTTTAATTATAAAGTATGAACAATGAAAATAATTCAAATTTACATTTGTATTAATTAATTTAAACTTATTTTTAATTCTTCGAAATGCTCTATATCGATATAGCATACCAATATGTAGGAAAATAACTAACCACATTTGTAAAGAGAATTTGTAGCGTTAAAAAATAGCAAAATTTTTCAATTATTTGTTATTATAAGAAATATTTACAAAAATGACTAAAGTGTTTGTATTCCATACATGTTAGCAACTGTGATATAGCATTTCGAAGTAACGTTTAACTATCTGTTTCTTTGATTTCAGATTACTTAACACAAAATTTGTGTTAAGTAAGTAAACCCATTCTATATTTTCAAATATGGAAATTCTTCAAAATAAAATACAATTATAGTACGAATTTGATTTGAAAATCAGTCGTTTGTCTCAATTTTGGCCAGCAGTATTGTTCATGAGTGTTGCGAAAGTTTTAAAACGTGTGCTGCTCTTAAGTTTATATTATGTTTATTTCCCTATTAGTAGAGTCTCTAAATCACACATAACATTATTTTAATTTTGATGCATCCCATGGAAAAAAAAAAAAAAAAAAAAAAAAAATAACATATCGCCCACTTATCAACCTGGCCAGAAAACCGCTTGATAATTCACTTCAAACTTTAGTCATAGCTCCATCGAAGGTTGGTAGCTGAATGGATAACGCGCTCGGCTACGAACCGAAAGGTCCCGGGTTCTATTCTAGCCACGGACACTCGATGGAAACAGATTAAATTAAATTGAAATTTCAGCGTAGAGGGGAAAATGCGTGGCAAAGTAAAATATGTGGGGCGAGTTCGCCGACCGGCGCCCTGTATTTAGGAAAATTTTTAAGCTTGAAATGTCAAGCTTAATGCAAGCTGGGCAAGTGTAAACTAGAACACTTGATTCAAGCTTGCATCAAGCTTACACGCTTGGAATTTTTAAGCTTATTGACTTGATAAATCAAACTTGCTGCAAGTTTGTGTGCTGATAGTACACGCCGGAAGTGTTGACGTGCGGGCGCGCGACTGTCGGTCTGGATCAAATGTAACGTCAATACACGTTAGAACTCTTTAAAAAGTCATCCAACTAAGGCACGGCATTTGTGGGAAAGGGCCGCTTTCAATCGAACCTATTTTTATGATGGAGTTATTGTACTCAATCGTATTTCTGTGAAGGAGCCGTTTTAATTAACGATATTTTCGTGATAGGCCGTAAATGGTATATGTAAGAAATAAAAAGTGGTGATTGCTGACTAATAATAATAAAAATGTAAAAGCAGGTGGGCGCATGAAGAGAAATAGGGCCGCCGGTCGCTAAAAAGACGATAAAAGGGCCGCCGGCGCTGCAAAATCAATCTAGAGTCAACACTTACAATAAATGCAGATAAGAAAAGCAAAGTTTCCAAGCGTGGCAAAAAAATAGCAAAGAGTCAAAATGACGTATTCGGCGCAAAAATCGGCTAAAAGCGCAAGATTTGCGTTTTGGAGCAGCTCGGCGCAGAATTAACATCCCTGCATGGGCATAACTTGGGCTTCAAAATGGGTGGGGAGGGGGTAAGTCATTTAAATTAAAGTACATATATGCGTGCCCGTACACACACACACATACTTATATACAAACATATATATATATATATATATATATATATATAAATTCGGTCTTCGAGCCTCGTCAGGGGAGAACCCCCTGAACCCCCCTAATTTTTTAGTTTCATTATTGCCATATTAAAACGATATTAATCGACTATGTCATTTTATCTCTCACCCCTTTTTCTTTTATTCTTCCTTTACATTTATTTCATCGACTGGAAGTAGGAGGGTTTCCTGATCTTTCCTTGCAATTTCAAACGTTGGTCGATGATAACTGAAGTAACTAATATAATTTTTAGTTTCTATCTTAACACACCAAAAATTTTGCTTTTCGTTACTTGATGTTGTTGAGAGAGCTTTGGGCGAGTAGCGTCGCTGTATTTCGCCTGGTAACCCTATTGGCGAGTCATCCAGAGTGAATAGGCCTAAGAATCCAAGGCTGCTAGGCTTATGTTTAAAATTATTCTTTCTTCCATTTTCACATTCGGCAGCCCGGTGCGTTTATACCTTTTACAAGTTATTCTTGATGCATCCTTAATTTTATGAGTCGGCTGGCCCGAGTATTTCCCATAATTTTTATTTTTAGACGCAGGTTTTCTAGGAGCAGCCACGAAAGCATCTGAGTCTACCGCTTGTCTATCATCGTTACGCCTGGCATTTGATTCCGAGTATTTCTGGCTTCGGAAGCTCATCTCTTGATTCCATAGCACATCCGAAATTGTCGAAAGTAGAAGGGAGGCTATATAACTAAGGTGACCATACGTCCCGTTTTTAGGTGGCTTGTCCCGTTGTCCCCAAGCACAGCTGCGGGACATCGTAATGTCCCGTTTTTGAAAGACAGCAACCCACGGTAACGATTTCAATAAAAGCCGCTAAAAATCTAAAATCGTCCAACGGCAGTGTCTGTAAAAAAAAAAAAAAAAAACACGACCTCCCTCCCTCTCCTCTCGAGACGCAAAGAAAACGATGGGGGGATGTATTGCTTTTGTGTTTGTTCTTTTAATGTTCTTTTGTTGTCAACTATTTCAATTTATTTCTTTTTTTAAAGTCATGTTCCTTTTTTGCTTATCCCTCCCCCCCGATCTCCACTTTATTTTCCCTTTTCACTCTGGTTTTCTAAGAAATTTTTTCCTTCCGAATGACAATTGTCTTTTTTCTCTTTGTCCTTTTGTTTACATTTCTCACGTTCCTACCTTCCTGCCTTGTGTCGGATGGTGTTTTTGAATTCGAAGAAGGGCCTACCCCTTGTACCACCCGAAACGTACGTCTTTCACTATTTTTTATAGTATATGTGTGTTTTAGCAAAGTTTTTTTTTCATATTAACATTAACACAAGCTTTTTTTGAGCGTTTTCTTAACAACTAAAAGATACCCAGACCAGTAAATTCAGTCTCCCTACACTATTACTTTATAAACAGTAGATGTCCCGTTTTGAAGGAAAAAATAAATGGTCACGTTATATATAACAGCACTACAGTCAGCAAGTCATCGTCTATTTTAATATCCATTTCTGTAAGTCTGTCCACTATGTCGAAGAATTTTCTCAAATGGTTGTGAATTCCATTAGACGAGTCGGGTATCTTATATTGAATTAAAGATTTCAGTAATGCAGCTTTACGAGCAGGTCCTTTAGACTGATAGATTTCTACCAGTTTTTTCCAGACATCTGATGAAGAGTAACAATTTTTTATTTGTTTGAGTTCAGATGGCGATATACATAGAGTTACATAGCTGCCAAGTGTTCCGTTTTATACGGATTTGTTCCGTTTTTTGAGCTTTGTTCCGTAAATACGTTTTTAGGCCAAAATGTTCCGTTTTTCAGCTTCTGTGGAAGGATTTTTAAAAATTAAAAGAAAAAAGGAAAATCGTGTACATTTTTAGCTTTTGGTAAAGCATTTGTCCTTGTAAATAAGTCAATAAATTTAATTGAATGACATTTATCTTATTATTCTTTCATTTCATTAAAAACTTAAGTCTATTGTAGTAATTGAGCCAAGTTAAGTATATTTTATTTTTATAAATTAATGATTATATATATGCACATCATCTCTCTACACATAATTTAATTTTAATGTAAAATTTTTAATTGTATATTTAATCGTACATTTCATGACCACGCACTGTGTTCCTTATTTCTGATTTTATGACCACGTGCTGTGTTCCTTATTTTGTTGTTGGAAGGTTGGCAGCTATGGAGTTATATCTGCTTTTGCTTTTTCGTCTATCTGGACCCACGTATCGAACTCTTCTTGCAAATTTTCGTCATTTTCCAAAACTTCAGGTTTAGGCTTTGAACCTGATGCATAAATCCAGGCATCATTCTTTATTAAAAGCGCTTTCATTAGCATTTTTCATGTTTCGTAATTATCTTTATTCAGAGTTTCAATTCGCCAAGTTCCAGTCGCCATTTTGAGGATGAATGATGCAGCCTTAAAACGAATGTTAAAAATCAGCAAATAAATAAATTAATCCATTTGGTGTCCATAACCTTTTAGAAATGTTAGCAGAGTTATAGCACAAACATAATAAGCATGGGATTTTAACATAACATTTTATTAGAACGGAAGAAACAGGCACATCACATAACAAGGTATCATCAAGAAGGAAAAAAGTATAGATTGTTTGTGTTTGTGGGATTACGGCCGATTAGCTACGCGTGGGCTCTAGGCCGATGGGTGGGATGCCCTCCGAGGGGGGTCTTTCTAAGGGGTCCTAACCCGTATTTACGCTAAGTGAAAAAAGTTTAGAAGAAGCAAAAAGAATGCGTGCGCGAGCGCAGTTACAGTTAAGTAGATAAATGTTTATTGAGGGATACAGAATTCAGGAGGATAAGCCATTGCACAATAAAAAAATAAGAATTTCAATACTCAACAATTTATTCTTTTATGTTGCGTTTTTGGGACATATTTATGAGACACATTTTTCGTACAATTTTCAATAAAGGGAGTGAGAGATAAAATGACATCATTAATAAAACATAAAATATTTCTTCTATAACAATGGAAAAAATACTGTACTAAAGCGGGTGAAATTTGAGAACAGTTCTTGAAAACAAAAAGTAAATAGCGCAATAAGCATAATTAATACAATAGATAAAAGGGCTTACTTTTTTCCCCTTTTATCAAAAACACTCCACAGCCACTGGTATCACTAGGAACCAAATCAGCTTTTAGTGGTAGAGTCTGTGTGTATGTCCAAAACAAAGTTCATTGGAAGGATCAGAAATTGCAAACCTATGTATTCACTACAAAAAAAAAAACCTCCACAGCCACTGGACATTAGCAGGGCTTGACTGAAGAAACATTTGACGGTCAAAAACTGAAGCGGCTGACTTTAATTTTCAAAGGGTCTTTCCAGTAAGCAAGGAGAGGCATCATTTTTAATTTAAACAACTAGGGGCCAAGGCCCCCAGACTCGCTACGCTCACTTTTCGTATGAGGCATACGGCCCCTAATAAGGCTTCTTCATAAAAAAGACATAATTTCAACAGACAAAACCCGAAGATTGGATCAGATAGAATGTTACTGAGCTACACATTGCTTGGTTCTTGCATGTTCATTGGTACATAAAAATTTAAACTTCGCAGTACAGTAGACCCCGTCCATAGCACGGTAGATATTTTGTTATAGGAATCCGTGTTGTACGGGTCCTGAGCTAAACTCCACCTGGAGTGCGGACTCCACGTATAATTGCTGGAAAACTTATTTCCACTGCTCAGAAACACAGTGATAATTAATGTTGCCATTCAGAAGTTAGATTAATTAGGAGCTAAAGCGTAATAAAATCAGAACATCTGTTTCAGCTGTATTTTTAATAATGTAAAACCTATTGGACATCTTGTGAATTTGCCACCCATGGCGATTTTTCATTATTTGGCGACTTGCGTACATGTAAAATTAATAATTAGCTCTAAGAAAACAGTTCTTCATATGTTTTCTTTGATAAAAACTACGGAACAGCTAGGATAGCTTGTCACCCATGGCGACTTTTCATTATTTGGCGATTTACACATGCTCACATCTTATGATTACTGCTCATGTAAGGTTCCCGCAAAACAGTTATCCATATTTTCATATACTTAATCCTTTGCAGATTGGCGTATTTAGCACGACGAATTATATCATCTCGCCGCGCTTGCAAATATCCAAAGTGTACCACAACTGCTATAATGGCATAGTTAACGCCACCAAATATGTCTACTGGTAGCAAATACTCCAGCTGGACCGAACCGTCTTTAAAATAATCTGCATTTTAATTATTTTTCATTTTCAAGATACTGGATTCTAACATTCTGGAATTCGAAGTTAAGATTCACCCTGCTTCGGAAGATACCATTTTGACTCATCATTCCTAATGCCAAGATGGCGCTTTTAAAATTAGTTATTGTTTTGGAAAAATGAATAGTCGCTAATTCTAAACTCCTGTTGTCTAAGCGAACTTACTATTTGAAAACTGCCAACTTTGTGTAAGGCACTTTGAGTTATTTATTTCATATACTTTTTAATTTGGCGTAAAATGGGTGTAATTCTACTTCATGTTTGTCAATTTCTAGCGATTCTACATACTTGTAATTGCTTTGTTGCAAAGGAATGAATGATTTTATGCCAAATCTGGCAACCATTGTGTTTTATTTCTTCAGTTTTTTTTTAATGTCTTCTAAAATAATTGGATTTTCGAAATTTAAGTCAGCTTATCAGGTTCCTCGGAATTTTCCAAATTCGTGGACGTTTCTTGAAATTCAAATTCCCATGGTTTAGGAGAAGATAGACAAACAAAGTTTGACAGTGACGACAACAGCCTTTACTTTTTTTCAGAATACAGAGATACTACATTTCCCCCCTCGAAGCGCAACTATAATGGATGTCTTCTCCTTAACGAATTCCTGACAAAAAAACCCAAATGATCAGTACATTGTAGTATTTTCTCCAGACTAATACTTTATCTTTAAAATGTACCGATTTGACAAGAAAATTACGAAAACTACTTACCTGTACTCATACACAAAACAAGTTAATACAGGGTTTCTACAGATTTCATAGCTTTTGCTTCCCTGACATCTATCATGCTCTTCCCTGACTTTTTATCTAGCGTACTTTCCTGAATTTTGCATTTCTATTTTTAATATTACATCCTTTAATTAATAACTTTTTATATATTTTGCCCCTTTTTTACAAATAATAATAATAATAATAGAAAAAAAATCAAAATACACAAAAATATTATTTGACATCACTGGCTTCTAACAAAATCCATGTTTGATAATAATTAAGGATAATAAAGGACACATTTTAAAATTATTTATAAGGTTAAATAACAAAATGAAAATAAACAATTTCTACAATTAGGTTCAAACAGGAAGTATTTCTTTGATTTAGCTGCAAAATTCAAATATTCTTGCACTTCCCTGACCTTTCTTCAAATTTGTCTGACTTTTTTCCCAAATCCCTGACCAAAACTCATTTCCCTGACTTTCCAGGTCTGTAGAAACCCTGTAATATTTCACTGCAGGATACAGATATTCGGCTGGTAAAATTCATTTAACTTAACCAAACTTGACACACAGACATCATTTATTTAGCTTAGCTCTTTGTAATCCATTCTTTGCAGCTCATTTAATAATCCCTCCAACCCTCTTGGACATCTTCCTTGTTCTTCGTCGGATACCCCCCCCCCCCCCAACCAGGTAGCGAAAGATTAACAACAGACTTGAAATATAAAACATCATGTTACATACAAAAATTTTTGAAGCTCCCTTCCCTCACAAAGTCAATATGCTTGCGGGGAAAACTGGTCCTAGTCTATTTAAGTGAACACAGATGTGACTGACTTTTCAGTTAACGTGAGATAAAAGGGCCGCGTTCGGCATTTAAATCACTCCAATTTTTCACAGAATCTTCATGGTCATTTAGTGATGACAACATGATCGTAAGTTTTGTTTGTAGATCCAGAAAAACGATAATTTTATACCTTGTTAAAAAGGCGCTTTTCTTGCGAGGCTGGAAGTACATTACAATGATACTCACTGCACTGCACATTTTCTATTTCCTGTAAACTCTCTTCCCGCGGAACTTTCTTTAATGTTAGCGACCTGTTAAATTTACAGCATTTCGAGCTCAATGTCTGTGTTTTTCCTTGACTTGGACAAAAAATTAAAAATTTTTAAGAGTCCAGTACGTTATTTCATTTATTTATTTTTTATTTTATCTTTTATTTATTTTATTTTATTTTATTTTTTTTTTTTTTTGGGGGGGGGGTGTATTGTAAATATTTTTAGAAAACAATGTGCAAAAATATATTTCATAATTTGAGGAGCTGGGACGACTTTTAGCATGATTTCATTAACCAAAAGCTCGGCATAAGCGGGGGACAGGGGTCGATACAAACAAAAATTGGGTCCGTTTTGTGGCCCTTTCACAAAATTACAATTGATTTAAACGCAACCCCTTCACAAAAATACAGTCGATTAAAACTGCCCTTCATTGGCATTTTACCCTACATTTTAATGTGTTGTTTCATCTATTAACAAAAAAAAGTGACTTATTAAAATTTTGTTTGAAAATTCGCAAAAATAAGTGCTGAAATTCCCAAAATTAAGCATTGAAATTCACAAAAATATGCAGTTTTTACAAAAATGGGACCCTGGAAAATATTCCTGGATCTACCCCTGATAAATTATGAAGTTTTTGAGTTGAAGACGTTTTCACGAAAAAAAAGGGGGGGGTATATAAATTAGGTGAATGTACATATACTATGTACTAAAGAAAACTAATATTTTGAGGTATTATCTTAGCTAGACTTTTAAACGAATTTTTTGAAATGCTAGAAAATAGAATTATATGCACATCAGCAGATCGTTATAAACAATAGCTGTGAAGGTCCCCCTTCTATGTCGAATGTTACTTCGCCTTATTGCTCGGAAGCAACGCTGTTAGTAGGAAGTAATGAGATGATTTTTTGCTGTATTTTTCTAATGCATGAAAATGTAAAAGGGTTAAAGGTATCGAAATACTGATTCTAGAGTTTACGTCTCTCACGACGAACCAACTAGAACGGCCCCCTCCCATGGAATCATAACTTATTTTGGAGCCCTTTACCAAGTCTGGGGCACGTGACCCTGGCAGCAGATATAAATCATAAAATTGCAGACCGTTTTTTGTTCTTTTAAACTGCGTCACATTTGAATTCGGAATTAGTCGTCTGCCATGTCAAGTAATTTGGGCACGATCATAAAAGTGTATTGTCTCTCTGCTACTGACCTTCAAACACCAAAATTAGGTTCACTAAAATATAAATGATTCAAGGTTCCAACTCATTTCTCTATGCAAATTCAAGGACTTTTCAAGCACTGATTGAAAGTTTCCACAACACATGCTATGTCAAAATCTACTTTGCAGCCATTTTCAAAAATCAGAGACTTTTCCAGGACCCCATAAAAATTTTCAAGGATCCCCTTTTTTTTTTTTAAACTATGGATTTTACCACACCCAATAGCTGAGATTGAAAGCTCAATTGTATTAATTTGTATATTTTTCAAATGTATGTATTATTTTTTTTCCTGGGATATAAAATCTGTATTAAAAAGAATACATTTCAAATCCTAGATGGGTTAGGGGTAGAAGTCTGCGGCACACAGAAATTTGCAGCAGCAGTGTAACAACATCAGAAACACAGCGGCACGCTGTGGGGGAGGGGGGGAAAAAAAAAAAGAGCATAATAAAATTTGGTGTATGCGTGCATGCACATATACACACACATATATATATTGGCTTTAAAATAACATTTTTTAAAAAGACTGCGAAAACTATAGTCTTAAATTTGAGCTCGTCATTATAGTACAGCTTTAAAATATTTCTACTTCATAACAGAAAGAATAGATTTTCACAAAATCTTAAAGGTTTATGTTGTTTATATGCACATTCACGGTACATTTAGTTATCAGTACACCATTGATAGATTGCTTGTTTTTTAGCATCCTTCTCTCTCTCCACAACCAGGTCATGAATTATTCCAAACAGATAAAATTACGTTCTTTTTGGGTATAATGCAACGTTGAAACAGTTTTTAAAGCAATGATATTGTGTCTTTGACTCAATTTAAATTGTACATTTATAAGCTACTAGCATTATGAAGTATCCAGGAAAAAATAAGCATTTAGTAATTGCCTACATTTTTTTGGAACATGTCTCAGCCAGTTTTGCAATGGAATAACAGTTTTAGATAAAAATAAAATACAGGGTGTGTCTCAATTCCCTCCTGGGTTTAGAAGGCTTATAAAAAATGTTTTACTAATACAGAAACAAAGTTGACTTTAATGGGAAAAAAAAAATTATAAGTTTTGTTCACAAATAACGAGCTTCCTATACACACATACATTTATATATATATAGGGTGGCTCAAAAGTCCTTCCCGGGTTTGGAAGGCTATAAAAAATAATATATTACCAATACAGCAACAAAGTTGACTTTACTAGAAAAAGAAATATTATAAGATTTGTTTCACAAATAACGAGTTTCCTTGTCGTTGGATTGGTTGAGGTTCTGACGACGTCAATCGCGCCTTCTTCTCTGGCCACCTTGCTCTCCGGACTTAACTCCATGCGATTTTTTGGGGGGCAGGGGGGGGGGTGTTACATAAAATGATTGTGTGTTCGTGCCTCCTATGCCATGTTATTTACAAGATTTATGCCAAGGGATCACAACCGCATTTGCTACCATTTATTGTGACATGTCAAAGCGAGTGTGGGGAGGGAAGAATTTGATTTTAGAATTGATATCTACTGCATCACAAAAGGTTCAGATATTGGAGCATTTATCTACAAAACTTGTAACATTTCTTTATCCAATAAAGTCAATTTTGTTGCTGTATTGGTAATATAATTTTTTTATAAGCCTTCCAAACCCGGGAGGGAATTGTGATACATCCTGTATTAACCTCTTGAAAAAAGTATGTCATTTTGACTTTTATCGACTATATTGTTTTCCAGTTTTTGACTTCTAGCCACCACCAAAAAAGAAATCCTGGAGCTCTATTCTGTCAGTTGGTGGCTAGTTTACAATTTTCCCTGACCATTTGTTGGTTATCAACTACTCTAAGACTTGTTCCTAACCTCGTTCTGCCAATCATAAGAGGCCATTAACGCTCCTCTTTAAAGCGGAACAGTGACTTGGCTTTTCAACCAATTCGGGGAGAATAGACTCCATGCTTACAAAGTGGTCTTACATAGAGCAAGTGGAAAATCACTTTTAGTGAGGAGATTTCTTAAACATTAAATAACTAATTTATACCAAAATTTACATTGCAGAAGTAAGCTATTAATTTCACTGTTAAAATTTGTAACATTTTATATTTTACTTTTCTTTATGGAAGAAAAAATTCCTATTGTAGATAGTTTATATTAAGCTTTTCTGTAAAATTATGATGGCAATGCATACAACCAGCGGAGGACAGATCTCTAGTTAGGGGGGCTCCTGATAGAGACATCTGTAAAAATAACTAAAGATTATAGATAGCCTGATTTTGGTATATATCCAGGTTAGAGGTACATACTCACATAAATATCCAACGAACATCTATATCTGGGCTTCTACAGAAATTTGGATATTTGAGAATTGGATGTCAATAATGAAGCATCCTTGTGAGAAATTCTACCCCCTTTTTTTTCAACTTCTAGGTCATCACCAATTTTTTTTCTAGCTACATGCTTGTTTACATATGTACATTTATATGAGCATGTATATAAATAGCATATTTCTACCATCAGCTTCTCTCTGCTGTTGTGCTAAAAGAATCACAGCATGAAGATTATTAAACACGATACATTGTTTGTGTGCTCTTGTTCATTTATATTTACCTTTCAGTAATAATTACAATACACAAACATTTTCACACTGTACACTTTCAGTAATTACTGCAATACAATCTAAAAAATAAGTAACATTTTTATAGCATATTTCAAGGACCAATGAATTGACAGTAAGTTTTTTTGGGGGGACACAAAAATTAATTAAATATAAATTCAATTTTCCTTTTATCACTATGCGAATGTCACCAATAAATACCTCCTAACATTTTTTCTTGCCTTTTAACAAAACAACTTCTGCTAGATTTAACAACTCGCTTTATTAGCAGGTGTTGATGAGTTATCAAATTTCATGTGTTGTTAGTTTATTTAAAATACTATAAATTTAGGTATTTAAACTTTTAGATTATGTATAATCTTTATATGGGTGTTCAGTGCTAACGGTGCGCAATGGATATTTCCTGTTAGCCAGAGACACATAGTTCCAATTGCAAAAATGCTTTCAATTGTATAACCTATCATATCAGAAACAATCGAAGTCAATTAACCAATTCCTATAAAAATTATGAAATTTAAATTTTTATACGGTTTCCCAGTCCTATCAGTTATATTTAGAAATTTTCTTTGTACAATATCATGCACAATAACAAAAAAATTTGTCCTTCTAAAAAAAAATTCACCGATTTATGAAGCAGCAAACATTTTGACTTAAGTCACTTTTCCGCGTTTAAAAATGCCCAGTTATGGTAAACCATTAAGGGACCATATAAATATTGAAATTTTAAATTATGGGCTTTAATTTCCTTTTCTGGCAAAACGCGGAAAAAGAAGCAAAACTAATTTTAGCATTCTGATCTTTAAGCAGAGTGTTATAGTTACACTCTATAAAAATCCATCTGGGGTCAGACTAACTAAATCGTATATGTAAACTTACAGATGTGTAACACTGAGTGTGCTACGCAAAGTACAGGATGAGTTTTCCCACATGGGTGCATATTTGCATTGCAGTCAAAGGAAGCTACTTTGAGCAAAAGCTAACAGGATTTAAGTTTCTAAAATGCATATATATAATTCGTTCTTTAAAATGTTTCATTTTCTAATTTAATGTTTAATGAAGTGTTTTATTCCCCCCTTTTTTATGTTATTTAACATCAGTTCATTTAAAAAACTCTTTAAAAACTTCTATTTCCAGTGTAGGCTATATTTTTATGTTAATTTATTGGATACACATAGTTAAGCAATAATCTTCTTTATAGTAATCTGCATTCATAAAATAGTTAATGAAATTGCTAATAAATATTACAAAGCTCAAAAGCATGTACATTAATTTTTCTCAAATTCATTTTGTGTACAACCGTATTTCGCAACTCGAAAAGTGCTCTAACTTTAAGGAGCTGTAACTCTGTGAATTTTGGTTTTAGAAGACAATTTTTTTTTTTTTTTTAATTGTGCATGAAATTGTATAAAGAAAAATTTTCTAACTATAACTGATAGGACTGGGGGACCATATAAAAATTAAAATTTTGTAATTTTTATAGCAATTGATTTTTTGACCTGCAATTTAAAGTATTTTTGCAATTGGAACTATGTGTCTCTGATTAACGGTTTAAGAAATAGCTATTGAGCACCATTAGCACTGGACACCCTGTATATTTCTTCCATTGACTAGCAGATTTTGTATGCTTTCAAATGTTTATCTATACAACACTTTCCAACAAAGTTGAAAAGTGTTTACACATTGTCAAATTAACACAGAAATATTGTTGTGTTGGAAAGTGTTTTAAAATCGATGCGCTTGGCATAATTTTTCTTTTTTTTTTCTACATAAAAAATTAGCATGTTTTACCATTTGTTTGATGCCTGGATGTTTGAGGGGTCATGTTAAAAGACTGTCAATGCATTTGTTAACAATAAGCTTCTTCTCTCCCAGTTAGGTGACAAAAGGAGAAGAGATCTAAAATTATAACTTGACAAATAAATAAAACTTGGAGAGAAAAAAAGAGAGTAGTTTTTAAGATAGTTTACTGCCAGGGGCAGCCCTAGGGTATGTGGCACCCCCTTGCAAACATAAAATGCTGCCCCTTTTATACTTTAAAAAGTTTTTGAGTTCAAAATGGCACCTGGCGTGATGCCATCTCTGTTTACTGCTAATGCATTTCATTAAATAAATTAAATACATCAAAAATTTATAAATTTTAGTGCATCCATCATCAAAGTAAAGGAATCCAAAATTATAAAAACTAAAATTATCATTTTTTATTTACATATAAAATATTTACAATATTGGTAAAAATTTCATTATAGTATTACAACTTCTCTAGATATCACAATGCTTACATATATTCTTACAGCAAATACTTTACACATCAATTATTTAAAGAATTTACATCTAAAAATATTGATTTTTATCTTTTCTGAAAATACATTTGCTTTCAGAATAATAGACAAAATTTTAAATACATTTTAACATTTCTGATTTAACTTCAATGAAGATTTGGAGGGGGGAGGGATGAGAAAAGGGGTACATAAATGTAAATGTGGGAATTTTTCTTGTCTACATTGCAAGATTTACTTTTTGTCACATTATTTAAAAAAGAGAGTAGGGGAGAAACAGGCTGTGGATATTTGTTTGTGTGATTATGGCAATGCTACGCTAGGGTGACCTGCCAAGGATGAGGGTGTGCCTTGGTAGGAGGACTTTGTAAGGGATCTTAATGCGTATTCACATTACGTCTGGATAAAACCTACCAAAACTCCAGACCTTTAGATCGACATCTGCGTGATGGGAACCAAACCCGGGACCTTTACACTTCGGCCATCTACCATTTTCAGTAACATAACCGCTGTGCCATGGTGAGGCCTTTGGATATTTGATTTTGGATTATTTGCGTCCAGGTCTCTTTAAAAATTCTTTTAATGTACGGATGTAAAGCAGAAGTTTTTGTGCAAAAAGTGTTTTTTTTTTTTTTTTTTTTTAAGTGCTTTTAAAATAATTTACAGAAGAAAAGTTTAATTTTCTCTACTGTTTGCATTTTGCAGACCATTTCATTGTTATCATTTGCACTTGAGTGCTAATACTTTCAGGTATGGAGTTTTGTCTACCCATAAAACACTGTATAACTTTTCAATAGTTGCTAAACAGTAAAAAATCAAAAGATGCCAATGTTGACTATTTTTGAGATTTATCATTAAGTTAAAAAAAGTCCCCAAAACTGACCCAACTTGTCCGCATCTTCTATAATTGGCAAGAAATTGCCAAGTCCTACTGTTTACTGGGAATATTAATTAGAGTCTATAAAGGTAATATATAGTTAGAATATGTCTGACAAAGGGAAGTTGATGGTATTTTGATATGTGGAATTCGTAAAATTATGTTGATTATATAATTTAATTTCACTGCGTCAAGAGGTAATTTTTTTTATCAACTGGCATGGTACATCATTGACAAAAGATTGTATTATAATTTATGTGTTTTAAGGTGATATATATTAGGCCAGTTAAAGTAGTAATTTATGACAGAAGTATTGTATATGAATATTTAGTGCGTAATTTTGTAAATGTCAAAGGGAATTAATGACAAACTTGAGCATTTGAATAACCTGCCAAATTTGTCTGCATATTGGCAAGTAACTATGCCTGATAACGAAATTCCACATTTTGGTAAGTTTTTGACCTTAATTCCCCACCATACAGTGGAGAGAATCCGTCTGTGTGTGTGATTATGGCAATGCTACACGAGGGCGATCTGCCAACGGGGTGCCTTGGTAGGAGGACTTTCTAAGGGATTCTAACGCATATTCACGTTACATCTGGAGAAAACCTACCAAAACTCCAGACTGTTAGATCGACAGCTGCGCGATGGGACCTGAACCCTGGACCTTCACACTTCGGCCATCAACCATTTTTAGTGGCATAACCACTGTGCCATGGTGAGGCTGGAGACAATCCGGATTTATCGATAAATGACTTTTTAGATAAAATCACGATGGTGGCCAAATATGCAAATTGGAAGGATGAGCATATTTTGTTTGTGGCCAAAACAAAATTGGTAGGAGAAGCTGCTAGGTTTTTAAGATCCCAGCCTCAGATAAGCGATACTACCTTATATAAATCTGAAGATACACTAAATAACAGATACACTAAAATAGGTTCAAAAACTCCTTACTGCAATTCATTACTTGTACTCAAAATAGCAATGAATCACCGAGGACCTATCTTTCATGACTAATAGGTTTAGCACATAAATGTTTTGAAGATGAGAATAGCAGAGAAAAAATGTTAGTATCTCAAGCTTTGGCCTGACTTCAGCCTACAGATAGGAGATTCGTTATATCTCAAAAACATGACTTGATGAGATTTGGAAGTTGGTCCTTGAGGAGTAGGAGTGCTTCCAGGGATGTGTTTAGGGTTTTAGTGCCCCTGGGCAAAACATATTTAGCGACCCTAGACAAAAAACAATTAGAGATCTTTCACATTTTTTTACTTACTAAATTATAGATCTTGACATGTCCCTCCCTCCAGTAAAAACCACTGCTGCTACTGATGCTAATTAAGTAAATTACATTAATTAAGATTTTAATACAATGCGTTTCCATAATGTAAAAGCTGCATTCTAGCTACTTAACATGCTGTTAATTTGAAAAGAAAGATATTCATGAAATTACAAATTTTCCACATTTAAAAGCTTCAACCCCCCCCCCTCTCCGAAATTTGGATTTTCGTTAACAAAATAATGTAATAAACGCCTCTAAGCCTCTTTTTTTCTCGGCTGTGCTACTCATGTGCAGTTTTCAGTTCTAGGTCAGGAAGTTTGTTTGACTACCTGATATTTTAACAATTAGCAGCCCTGGGCAGTTGCCCAGTTTGCCACCCCCTTAGCATGCCTCTGAGTGCTCTGGCACATAAATTTTGGAGCTGTAAGCTCACAGGCTACACCTACAGACAGGGACTTACAAGAGATAAAAAATTTATTACAGGCTACATACCAAGAAAATGATAAGAAAATAGTGAAGCTAGAGTAGGAGATTGCTGCGTTACAAGAAACAGTGCTTCATAAGCCTGCAACTAGGGAACAAAGACAACACATTGTTTGTTATTTTTGTGGGAAACAAAATCACATTAGTAGATTCTGTAGGGACAGGAATACTCAGAGATATAATAGATCAAGAGATTTTCGGAAGAACAGAAGGAGGGACAATTTAAACTAGAAAGGGGGCAAAACAGGGAGGCACAAATATCTTTGACTTGACCCCATGAGTGCATACAAATCAATTCAACCTAAAATAGCAAAGAAAGGTTACCAATAATAAATTGTAAGATAGGCGAAATTAAAATTAGAGCTTTGATAGATATTGACCATTAACTTAATGAAGCACGAAATTGCAGAAAAGTTACTAAAAGAAAAACTAATTTGGAAACGGAAGCTTGAACTCTAAGACAGAGTTGCCAAGCTGGCAAGGTGAAAAGATCAGGAGATTTTATTCTAAAAATCAGGAGACTTGCTTTTGAATAAAAAACTAAATTTTAAAAGATCAGGGTTGTATCAGCTGAAACTACATTTCGGCGAAAGAAAAAAGCCTCTTTGAAGGGATGTTTGTTGCCAGATATACATATTTTTGGACCACAAAAATAAAATTAATTTGGCGTCATGTCTTCTATTAGGTAGTCAGTAGCTTGTAAAAAATTTAGCAACATGAA
The DNA here is from genome assembly GCA_038373885.1 of Cheiracanthium punctorium. NCBI lineage: Eukaryota > Metazoa > Arthropoda > Arachnida > Araneae > Cheiracanthiidae > Cheiracanthium > Cheiracanthium punctorium. Next base: position 67,012 of record JAWZYV010015123.1, on the reverse strand, counting down.
AAATGTTAAGTAGGAAAGTTAAAAATTGGGGTCAATTTTTACTCTTGAGGCATTGGAGGATTAAACAACATAATGTCAAACGAAAAATAATCATTTTTAAGAGTGATGGAAAAAGATAGAAATTTCAATGCTTTAGAACATGAAGCTGCACTTCTTTCACTATTATACATTTGTCAGTGAAGTCCGAACTTTGTCACACATGCGTGGTGCTGGAACTAGTTTGATTGCAGGAAAGGGAAGAAATGCTGAGAAGAGTTCCTTCCCACGACAAAACTTAGAAAAAGATTTCAAATTAAAAAAATTGCATTATTCATGTGATGAATGATAAAAATCAGGAGAAAATGAGCAAATAATCAAAAATCAGGAGAAATGTATCCTAAATCAGGTTGGCAGGAGATCAATGAAAAATCAGGAGTCTCCTCCTTAAATCAGGAGAGTTGGCAACTCTGCTAAAAGTAGTAGGCATAACACTTAATGATATATTTGTGATGGATAAAATTAAAATAAATTAAAATATTTTGAACTTAACAATTTAGATTTTTATACGCAGATTTTGCTCCCACAGCTTATGTAAATTATGACATTATTCTGAACCCCTTTTAGACGAGGGTGCAGAAAATGTTCAGGGCCAAATATTTCCCCGAGAATGCAATTTTTGTCCAAAATTTCCCCTAAACTGAAGTTTATTTCCATTCTAGTGTAAGTGGCTATCTATCACTAGCTTCTTTTAACACATTTTTAGACAACTGCATCTCTAGAAATATTTTTTCCCCTTTTTTCTTTTCTTTAAATACACTTGGGACAAAAATTTCCCTAGCACTTCAGAATTTCCCCCCGAACCTTGTTCGTGCATTCGGACATATTCAGCACTGATTTTTTATATTCCAAATTCTAAATTAAAATATGAGAGAGGAGATATTTCTTGGGACAATTATTCAGGCAGTAATCAAGTTAATTGCATCTGCACTGAAAAAGATTTTGTATTTGGCTACAGCATTAAGAAACATATCATTCTACAAAATTAAATAAAAACTTTGTGAAAAAACACACATAAAATGTTACTTATAAAGCGATATGATCGTTTCAACCAAAAATTCTTCTAGTCTTCCTCAGTCAAAACCCTTTTTCTCACTAAAGAGAGGTAACCCGTTTTTTCACAAAGCTTTTATTTATTTTATCGTTTAACACCAGTATTTTGAGTGTTTTTTCAGTATATCATTCCACCTTTAAGCGAACAGATGATAGAGGTTAAACTTAAAGCAAATTAGTTGTTACTAACACCAGTATTTTGAGTGTTTTTTCAATATATCATTCCACCTTTAAGTGAACAGATGATAGAGGTTAAACTTAAAGCAAATTTTTAAGACTTCTTGTATTAATTTCTCCATCAAAACATTCAAGTTTCTCATTCTACAAATGATGATAATAACAATAATAGCTTAATTTATTAAGGTGGCAAATTTTTCAAACTCAAATGTTCACATAAATAAAAGCACTAATCTTGTTTGCATTGAACCAGTTGATATAGTCCACACAGATACAAATCAGATAAAGTTGGGGATGCTGGAACTTTAAGGATGGTTTTAACTTATTTGGGAGTGGGGGGTAAATTTTGGATAGTTTCAGGACAAAATTTGGATAGTTTCATTTTAATCGTCTCCCTCACAGACTTAAAAATGTTGCATCATTGTTTCAAAGATTACTGAATATTGCTTTATCTATCGTTCCCGCATTCATCGTTTTCCCGTATTGATCGTTTTATTTCTGTGGTCCCGGCACAAATTGTATTTGAATAACGTTAAAGAAACCCGCATATATCGTTCGTCATAAATTGACTTTCCCGCTTTCATCGTTGTAAAATTTTTGTCCTGGCTAAAATGAAATCGAAAGTTAAGTGGATTAAAATGACATACAGACTGTAATTGTTTCTTGGTATGATTTTTTGGTCTGATGATGAACAGATGAACAATGGTTGGGTGTTGAAGAGGTTGTGTATAGCGTGAAATTTAATAATTTTTTTTCCCATTAATCAAGAATTTGAGGCATGTGGTATCCTAAACATGGAAGAAAGTGTGATAATGCAAAAATGAAAATAATGGCGTAGCAGATGATAATATTCTTGCCACTGAGGAAGAGATTACACTAGTACAAAGTTTGAAGCAATAACGGTATTTGAAACTGTATGAACATTTTTATACAAACATAAAATCACAGAAAAGTATTGTAAATCGTGAAAATTTACTGTTTAATTAAAAAAATGATGGAAAACCTAACATAAAATACAGATTTTTTGGCAAATAAGCATCCCCTAATTTTCACCTTTGATTTATTTGATTTGTAACAAATTAGTGTTTGTTATACAGTCATTGCGTGCATGCATAAACATTGCTTTCTTCGTATTTTGACTTGAACCTGCATTTGTGGTTTTCCCGCATTTATCGTTCTTTCCTACGCACCCCTTGAAAAACGATGAATTGGGGTTCTACTGTATTTAGATGACTTAATTATGAATATATATCTGTTCAAGCTGTGACAAACAAGAATGTAACAATACTGAAATTTAATGAGCTGAGTAGAAACTACACATATTAAAGGAAAAAAATGAGGTGGGGGAGTTATTAAGATAACTTGTATATATTATAGATTATTTTCTATAACAGATATTGATCAAGTTTTGCTTGAACAAAACTTTGAAAATAATTACTATAATTTAAAATATTTACATCCAGAGACGATTTCATGAAAATATCTTAAACATACAAATTTCAATTCTATTGCATAGAAACAGTGACATTTAGATTTGATTATACAGTATGAAACCTCTTATCTGGAAACAAGTTATCCAGAATCATTTTTCAATCCATTAAATTCCTATTTTTTCCAAAAGAAAAGCAAAAAATGAGGTTTTTTTAAAAATATTTCTTATGTTTTTTTTTTTTTTTTTTTTTTTGAGTACTACAGCTAGAATTTAAAAAGTAAGCAATCTGGTAAGGTATTTTATTTATTTTTTTAGTGTGTGACTAAGTTTTCAAGAAGTTATATATTTACTACTTCCTCTCTAAATGATTATTATTTATCTTGATCATATTAGTTTTTTTATATTATTTTTCTAGTATATTAACAATTAATGTTTAATTCTAATCAAAAATAGAGACTAACATTTATGCTACCAATCAAATCACTAGATGTCATGTTAATCCCCAACCAGTTATCCAGAATACACCCAGTCCCAACCATTCCGGATAACAGGTTCCATGCTGTACTCTAACACAAATAAATAGTTTTAACAGGCTAATTTTTATAAAAAGAAAGAATATTTATACAGTATCTGCTACAGATCTTGAGACAAATACCTTGAAGGCTATCTTCATTTCTTTGTACATTTTAGGAGATTTTCCTAGTTTTCTTTTTGCAATTCCTTGATTTCATGTGCCACTTGAGTTAGATGTCTCACAACAGTATATAACCAATGAGTATCAAAAAACTAAAATAAACATAATACATAAAACTTTGGACAGTAAAATTTGCATCTTATTTAAATAGTAAAAATTTAAGAGTTTGGAGCTAATAAATAGTCTAGGGGGGGGGGGGAAGGGAAGTAATAATTCCTGACTCTAATTTAGCAGAACACAACCTACAGATTTAACATCCACATTTGCTACTTAAACAAAGCAGTCATTAATGAGTTTGGATTTAAATCTAGGTTTTGTGAAATCCTAACCAATTCAGGCAACCAAGTCCAGACGTGCCAAGTCAAGGGGATCGATGCAAATGAAATTTGGGGCTGCTTTACAGTTCTTTCACAAAATTACAATAAATTTAAACAGCAACATTCACAAAAATGCAAATGATTAAAACGGCCCTTTCACGAAATATAATCGATTAAAACAGCCCTTCAGTGGCATTTACCTTATATTTTAATTTGTTTTGTAAATTATTTTAAGAAAAAAAAGTGACTTTCACAAAAATTGTTATGAAAAATCACAAAAATAGGCATTGGAATTCACAGAAATAAAGTTTGAAATTCACAAAATGGGATCTTGGAAAAAATTTTTGCAAGTTTAGAAAATCGAAATGCCAGAGATTTCTTATTAATTTATTTTTAGCATAAAATGCACATGTAATTAGCACAGGCAGTAATAGTTTATTTTCTTAAATGCTATGTATGTCCTTATAAAAGCACTATTCAATTACTTGTTTTATAATTTAAATGAATTCAATTTCGAAAATTGGCCAAGGAAACACCGGAAAATATGAAACACCAATCAAAATAAATATGGGATACTATTCATACCTAAAAATTATAAAAAATATCTTATAACATTAAATAATTTGAAATATCTTACTAGAATTTTGGTTTTTTTTTAATCTCATACAGTTTTGGTATGTTTAGCATATCTGTACATAAATGATGAGCATGACATAATGAATATTCATTTCTGTAATTTAATTTTTTAGAATAACTTCAGACCCATCATTTCAAATTAAATGCACGTCGGTTGTTGAGTGTGATGCAGAAACATGAATTGACTTTGCAAACCTGAAGAAATTTGGAGAAAATTTCATTTTTAAAATGAACTCTTAAAAAGCCTGAGAACATGAAAGAAAATCCTGAGGCTCAACATAGAATCAATGAATGCACTTTTAATTTTAAAATTACTTGATCTGTATTCACTATCATTACGAATGCTACCACTTTAAAAAATGAAATGACAAAGAAAAAGTTTTTATTTATTTGTTTTGAGTTGTAAAGTGATCATAAGCTTTTAGATTGCTCAAATTTTGTAACAGTCAAGTTTTTATTCTCGTTTAACAATAATAATTTTATTTTTTACTTCAACGTTTAAACACTTTTTTCAGAATTTTAGATTAATATCAGAGTTGCCAACCTGGAAAAAGCAAAGATCAATTTTAGTTCTTCCGAGCTATTTTTATTTAATTTTAAAAATTAGGAGACTTGTTTTGAGGGATAAAAAACACTTTTGATGCAATTCGGTGCCCCAAAAAATTAACTCTGTGTTATGTCTTCTATTAGGTAATCAGTAGCTTATAAAAATTTGGTAACATACAAAACAATATTAAGTTAGAAAGTTTAAAAAAGGGGTCAATTTTTACTTTTGAGGCACCGGAGGATTAAACAAGACAATGCCAAACGAAAAATAATCATTTTTAAGAGCAACAGAAAAAAGTCGAAATTATAATACTTAGAACACGAAGCTACACTCCTTCCCCCATTACGACAAACCTCGCATATTTTTTATGTCACATAGGTGTGACTTTCTGGAACTAGTTTGATTGCAGGAAAGGAAAAAACACCAAGAAGAATTGCTTGCCATGACAGAAGTTTAAAAAATGATTTCAAATTCAGAGAACCACATATTTTGTGCGATGAATGATAAATGCGAGGAGAAAATGAATCATTTACTGAAAATTAGGAGAAATGTATCCAAAATTGGTTCGGTGGGAGATCTATGAAAAATCAGGAAACTTTCGCCCAAGTCAGGAGAGTTAGTAACTCTGTAATATAGTTCACGATTTCACATGTTCGATTTACATTTTTAACCTACCTAAAAGTCTAATTGTCGCCACTGAAAATTTATCCTGGAGCTGCTTTTGGTACAAAGAGGGTTCCCACTCCAATCAGAGGATAAAATTTAAAAGCTTTTTAGAGACATTACAATACTTTTTAAGGATAGTAGATTAAGATATTGGGATATTCTCTCCCCCCCATAATTTCCGGAAGAAATGCCATGGCATTTAAGTGTTTAAAACAAAATTTGAGCATGAGCAGCATTTCTACATATGCAGCGCTCATGCAGACTAAAAAAAATATTTTGTGGATATCATGATGAAATATTCACTTTATGTCTTCGGTGTTCTATAAATGTGGCGTGAAAGGTATAGTGGGTGCATTCGCCACAGTAGCGGCCGTCTATGTGTAACCCTACGCTAGCGGAACGGTATTACCACGTGGTGGGAAGTTGGGAGTTGTTCTAGAACACTCACCATCTTTTGAGCACTTCATAGCACGTGTTCTTATGGGGACGAGAAATCGGTACATAGTGGTACGACTGCTAGCTAGGCCAGGGAGGCGATTTCCACATGGGAAATGCTGAGAAAGAAAAAAGGCAGAACCTACGATGGACTTCTCTTTTATAAAAAAAAAAAAAAAATTACAGTTGAAAATGTGGGAGAGATGGTAAAATTCCACAAGGGTATGTCACTATGTGACAATAAAGAAGACCAGCCAGTTGTTCTTTGCGAACTTTGCTCTGTTTATCTGGTGTCTATATTTTTTGCCTTGAGTGCTTTAAGGTGTCTTGGAGATCAAGCAACTTTTGAAAAGCTTTTTAAAAATTTTCAGAGTGGCTCTTTACAAGTCATACTGTCAACTGTTACAAATAATGAACCTGTAAAAGTTACAAAACACCCATGAGAAAATGTTAACCATACAAATTTTTGCAATAATTTCTTAAACAGGAAGCTTCTTGTCACATTTTTTGAAGCCGATTTTTGTGCTTATGATTTTTTTCCCAACAATTTCATGAGGCATACAGCTTTGTTGTTTAGTATTGGTCTAGTGCATTGGGTGAAGAAGCTTTATTAATTTAACAGCCTTAATCACCCTAAACAAGATCTTGGAGGAGAGACATTTTTTCCTTCCACGCGAGGTTGAACCGATTCTGTTCTTATTCTCTGTTCCTACATGAATTTTTTCGAAGTCATACACGCCCCTCTGTATTGCAAATAAACCTACCGTAATTCTTTCTAAAATTTGACACGAGTTCACCTTTGTTGCGATCAGGGATGCAATAGCAATCTATGACTTTTTTTTTTTTTTTGCTCACTTTGCTGCCGACCCCCCTTTTTTTAAAGAACATAGCACAAGTATTACATATATGGAGTTTTTTAGTGGAAATAAAAGGAATAAAAGGAAAAGAAATGATATGCCATACATCATGACACAGGCAAGATTTTGCATCTATGGCACTCACAGGGATATCATAGGCAAGTTAGTGCAGTGTTTATGCCGATGTGGTGGTTCTGTGCAGTTATATTTTTTGTGCATTTCTTCAAGTGCGGTATCAATGTTTCTTCTGGAAAATACAATAGTTAGCATAAACTTTAAGTCATGCAGAAATTAAATTTATTTACTCGTGATCTATATCATGTCCCCCCTGAATTACTTTTCTGGCAATGCCCCTGACGTATCCAATGATATTTGAACAAACAAGCAAGCAAACACACATACACACACACACATACATACATAAAAATGTATACATACTGTAACTACACCATCTGCAGTCACTGTAGCCAACTGTGTCTTGATTAGCTGCAGAGGAAATTTCTGAGGGGAGAAAAATTATTCATATTTAAGAGATCAAAAACTTAAAAGAATCTGAACATCATGCCAGCTACAGACAGGTTGCTATTTTTTTATCTGTCAACAAGCAAATGTGGTAATAAACATAGCATCATTTGCATAACTGGACAGGATCTAGGCCTTTCCAAAGAAATTTTCAGCCCCCTCAAGTTATGCAGACATGGTCTTCTACAAAAGATATGGCTTTTCCCTAGAAAATTTTTTACCTATCATCCAGTTATGTAAATGCCTGCATATCATCATTTAAGATAAAAATCCACTTAAAAGGAAAAGAAATAAAAGATTTTAAGTATTGAATGTTTTTAACATCTAAGGTCAGAAATAAAAAATAAAGAAATGCATATGCCTTTCAAGGATAAATTCTGTAAGAGGGGGCAGTGTAGATCTAGTGTTTTGGTTATGTTCAATTTGTTTTATATTGCATTTGAAATATGTGTAGAAATGTTTTAATAAGGTGTTTAGATAAGTGTATTGCAGTTTTAGGTTTTTGTTTTCTTATATATAGACATTAAAGACAAAAAAATGTTGCCAACTAAACCTGCCCTCACTTATGGAATTATTCCCTCCGTTCACAAGAATAATAACAATTTAAGAAATTTTATTACCCAATTATTAATTAAACATAAATATTTTTACATGTTTTGCTAAGAGAACAACATTACATACCATTCACACACAAAAAATTTCCATTCTAGTGTGAAAAACATGAGAATTTTTACATAGTATGGTACTGGGTCTATTATTTTCCAACAAGTAGTAAGTTTAAGTCTATAACCATGTATTAAGTTTTAAATCCTATGAAATGCTAAATCTCACCAATAAATATACATACCTTTTGATGATCAAAGTGACAGATTTTTTTTTTTTTTTTTTTAAATATTATCTTTTAGTTTTATTGTCCAATCTGTCAAAAATGTACATTGCTGTTTTTACTAACATATCATTCTAAACACGGACTTTTGAACAAAAACCTACTTATAGTATAAGCATTATACAAAAATAAAATCGTAAACTACTCGCCACAACATCACTGCTAACATGGGGATGTTAGCAGTGTATGAGCATGTATAGGATAATTTTGATATATTGAATATTAGTAAAAAAAAAAAGTTTAAAATTGCAATACTTTCCATAAAATCAAGATACTTGCAATATGACTAATTTCCTTTAAAAGATTTTTTTTTTTTTTTAAATCATGAATTAAAAAGACTGATAACTGAAAATATTAATACCGATTTCATAGTTTATAGGATAAAATAATAAATTAAAAGCTCATCATTGGGCTTTAATAAATTAGTTTTTTAAAAATGAAAGTATAAATATAATTTATCAGTTATTTTAAGAGGCTTAAAGTTTGAAATTTCCATTGAACATTACATGATCTACTCTTCAACTATTCAGTACTTGACTTTTAAGACTATTTATATAAAACTTAATGAAAACTTTCATTTTGAAGTTACTTTTGGGCATGTTGAATTCAAATATGAAATGATAAGATAAGAACCACCAATAAATAAACTTTCAAAACTTAAATTTTGCTATAGCAAATACAGGGATCAAGGATCGATGCAGACAAACTTTGGGTCCGTTTTACAGCCCCTTCACAAAACTACAATTGATTAAAATGGGCCCTTCACAAAAATACAATATTTGTTTAATGTACATTTTAATTTGTCTTGTAAATTATATTTTTTAAAAAGCGACTTTTGTAAAAATTAGTATGAAAATTAATAAAAATAGGTATTGAAATTCATAAAAATAAACAGTTTTTACAAAAATGGGATCCTGAAAAAAATTCCTGGATCAACCCCTGTGAATGTGCCAGGAGAAATTAAATTTGAACAATTTGCGGAGCAAGACAGAAGACATTTTTGAAGCAATTTGGAGCACAAAAAAAGCCTCATTTGGAGCATGAGAATGTCAATGAAACAACATTAATTTGTGGAGGAGGGTTTAGTCAAGAATGCTAATCTGAAAAATGAAAATTAGGAAGGTTCTTAAAAACTCTTTGATATCAACAGAAACTATGCATGCACAGTCAATTCCTACAAAAAACTCAAATATAAATACATCATAATCACATTTTTTTGACAATTTAACATACAATTTGTGCTTTGATCTGTTTTAGTTAGGAGTGATAAATCTAAAGTCTTTTTGTTCATACACAAGAGATTTTTCATTTAAGTGGGGTTAAAAAACTACCAATACTTGTTCCAATAAAATTATTAAATTTAAAATACAGGTCAATTACTCTTAAGGCATTGGAGGTTTAAACAAAGGAATGTCAAGTAAAAAGTATTTATTTTTAAGATCAATGGAAAAAGATTAGAATTAGGATGCTTAGAATGATGATTTTTGTAAAAATTCGGGTGATTTTAGAAACATTTTCAGCATATGGAAAAATTAAAAATGGCAGTTTTGCTGAATTTGAATAAAAAATGTCCAAAAACTATTTTTTTTGTAGCAGATTGGCATATCATCACGGATTAGGCGCAATTGGAGCTGCTGGCATATCATTGCATATAATAATTTCTAAATCAAAACAATGTCATTGTTTTGTCTGTATGTCATTTAGAAAGAGAGATGTTGATTATGTTTAGATGTCCTTTTGGATGCTATACTTTAACTCTTAATTTATGACATCATACTTAGCTAATAAAAATCTTACACTATTTGATAAACTAAATCCTTGATTTTATTCTTTCAGTGGGGCAGGGGGGGGATAATTATAAAGTTTAGGAACTGAAATGATTTAGGATAACTGAATGTATTTCAAGTGGATTTCATTTTACCACAAACTGTATTCTTTATAAGCATGATCAAAACAGTAAAGATATTTTTAATAACATTGGTCCAAGTTGAAACTAATGATTGACTGATTAAAGCTAATAAGGGAGAGGAAATTTAAGCTAGTTACAACAAAAAATAATGAATATTATAACATACTCACACTTAAATTTATACGAAGAAACCTTCTGTAAAAATGCTGTTCTAGTTTTGCAAAGAATTCATAAGCTTGCTTTTCAGTAATTTTATCTGTTTTATTATCAGGTATAGTTCTGAAAATATTTCAAATTTAATTAAACATAGTTATTACAGTTTTTAAATTGTATCCATACAGTCTTTTACACTTACTATTAGTAAAAAAGTCTGCATATTTCAGCATTCAGAGATCAGATACTTTAACATTCCACTGTAGTAAAATATTCTAATATAATTTATTCCAACTCTGACAAACAATTTTTAGATAACATTTCTTTGGTAGCAATGTATAATATTGGTACAAAGACTAATAAAATGCTTGTACTTTATAACAGATAACAGGTCTATTATTACATATTTTTTGAGTAGACATGTAACTTAAAAAAAAAAAAAAAAAAAAGTATTTTTTTTTTTTTTTTTGGGGGGGGGGGGGGGGGAGAGAGGTAAAAATGCAGTGGATCAAGGCTCGAAATAAGTCCTGGCAACCATGGCAAATGCAGTAAAAACTAACACCAAATAGCTGCAATGATCAACAATTATGGCAATAAGTTTAGCTGCAAGAAACTTAAAACTTTATTACTTTTTTATTTATTTATTTACTTATTTTTACATATCATAATTTCAGATATATTTTAAGGTTGCACATGAAGTTACAGAATGCTTAGAAGAAGATTGAATCTTTTTTTTTCTTTTTTTTAAACTTTCCAAACATGTATTACGTAAGGAAAATATTGTAATCATGAAAAAATTAGACTGAGGTTTTGATATATTTATACGTTCTGAGGTCTTCTGAATTATTATTTTTTCAGGGGGGGGGGTGAAAAATTGCATAAATGAGTTATTTGTGACTTGAATGATCTGTGTGACTTCTGAAAAGGAATAAAAGGTAAGTGAGAATTTGGAAAATTATGCTCTTATTGCTCAAAGAGAAAACAAAGCAGTACATCTAAACAACATAGAAAAAACTAGCAAATTATCAAAATAAAAGTTAGTTTTTATTGCAAAATAATAGAAATAATTTCAACCCATGAAGCTGTTATTGATGTAGCACAATGTTTCCCAAGTGCTGGTTTGTGGACTGGTGCTGGCTCATGAAACTTTATTGCCAGTCCACATATCAAATTTATTAAAAAACAGTCAGTAGCAAATATTATTTTAATTAAAAATCATTCTTGCATAACATTTGATTTAATAAATAAAATACATATTTATATAATACCAGCTGAAGGCCCCATTCTTTGCACGGGAATGAATTTGATTTTTTTTATATTAAGGTTTATTGTAATTACTATTTATCATAATAAATAGATATATCAAAATGGATATGCATAAATATTAACTGTATTCAATACTCATGCATATATAGTTTCATGGCGATCCGTTGAACAGTCTTTATATGCCGCAGTGCCATCTAGTGACAAGTTAAAGTAATGATGTACTACAGCACAATGAGTGGCGAGTTATAGGAAAATGGGTAACATGAAAATATTCTCAAGAATCTATATATATATATCGATTGTCAGGTCAAGAAGTTGATGTGCTGCCATCTAATGGCGAGTTAAAGTAATAATGCACTGCAGTGACATATAGTAGTGAGTAACAGCTAGATGGATAGTTAGAATATATTGTCCTTGCTCAAATGTGTAAGTATAAATTTTTTTTTATGGCAATTGGTCGATGTTGAAATTTTGAATACCCTTAAAAGGGTTTAAGTAAAAATTTCTACGATCTTAATTAAAAATCCAAACCTCGATTAACCGAAACTCTCCATTAATCGAAGTCAGTTTCTTCTTCACTTTTTTTTTTTTTTTCACTTTCTAGTATCATCCAAAATTTTCTCTTAACAAAGATGCATTTTTTAATTCCCCCCCCCCACATTCCTTTTGTATGCAAGCCATCTTTTCCAAACTACTACGAGTGCAGATAAATATTTTGAATTCCTTTTTATAGAATTCCATCTCGCAAGCTCAATTCTAGGTATGAGTGTTCTCTTTCCCACTTTCAACAATCCCTGTTCTAAACTGGCGCAGATTAAAATGCTACAGACTTTGTGAAAGATAGTGTTACTGAGTTTTCAAGCCTTTTTAGCTCAATGAAAGGTTTTGGAAATTGCGGGGATAGAGAAATCCCAGAGTGGTTGAATTGTGACTTGGAAGATGCAGGCTTCCAGTTGCTCAATGGTGAGGAATTAATAGCACAAGTCCGAAAATCTCCAAAAGAAGAAGAAGATGATGATGAAGATGAGAATGATTCTGGAGTAAATAAGTTCAGTAATAATGAGCTTTTAAGAGTTTTCAAAAGGCCTTCTTTGGTTGGAACAACAGGAACAGTGTGATTCTTCTGAACTCATGCTTTTAGGAAAAGTTCAGGAAAGCTGCCTCAGGATAGAGTATGTCTCAAGATTCCATATACAATGGAACCTACTAAAGTGACCACTTTGGCTAAGAGACCATCTGTCAATAGTGACCACTTTTGTACAGTTTTACTTTACAACCACCACACTTTTCTGTGAAGATGGTGTTTTTGTAAAGACTATCATATTTTGCTAAATGCAAAGGCAGCTCCAGCGAGTGGGTCATAGGGGTCATCTCCCTCTACCGACCTTGGATTTCACATGTTCCCGTACGATTCACACATTCAGTTTGTGTTTTGAACAATTTAGGCTAATCTAAAAAGTCTAGTGGCCTCTAACGAAAATTCAGCCTGGAGCCATCCTCGGCTAAAGGCCTATTATGTTCGGAGTTATAAAATCTTAAACCATCGAATAATTGAACTCTGCTTCTTTTTTCGAATGATTGTCCTTGAAGTATATTTGAGTTTTTTGAAAGGATATGGTAAAATAGTACCAGAATATTTTATAAGTGGAATTAAAATTCTTTTATTGCCTGAGGTTCCAGTTCAAACTTCGCAATCAGTAGCATTAGGATATATAAACTTGATGCGCATTCTTGTTCTATTGACTAATGCTTCCTTTGTATTTACGTTTCTGATTAGTATAATGATGCAATTAACTTTCAATACTAACTTATGTTGTGGCAAAGTATGGTATCTTTCGATTAGCCAGGTGCAAATCCCGCCAACTGCTTCTTCTGGGAAATGTTAGAGTACTTCTGAAACACAGTCGTTTCCCCAAACAAAGCCAGAAATTTTAATTTGTATGCAAAGAATTCAATAAATGCAAAAATATCAATATAACAAAAAGAAATTTGTATGCTTATGGGTTACATAATGTGGAATTGGGGATAACGTGTGGAATTAACTTAAAATACGAAATTAACTTCCAAAATATGGAAAATAATAAACAGCTATGCACTGGAAATCGCTTTAGGTTTGTAAGCATTTGTTTGGTAGAGATAACAATTATTTGGCAATTTTTCTCTTTTTTCTGACTAACTGGGAAAAAATAACAAACACTCATAGTCAAAGAATTCAAAATCTCTACTGGATAATTATTTATTGATTTTATTGTCATCATGGCAAATTATTCTATCGTTAGCTATGGTGATAAGTTCTCCATTCATCAGACATCCGATTAAGTTAGCATTAATAAAAGTACAACTATCATTTTTAGGTTCTATTATAACTGACTTCAATATGTTATCTGAGAGTATGTTTTCTGAAATATTTCCATACACTTCATTAATAATATCATTTTCATTTCATTGATACAACAATGGAACCATCGCCTGACTTGACACAAAATACTGTGTGCAAACTACCTGTCTAATTTTTTGCAGTGCATTAGCATATTACACAAAAATTTTAACATTTGCACAACCACTTCCATACAAACTTTAACTGTGCCGAATTTCGCACTCACTCATTTGCACAATATGCTGCAAAAGGGACACAAAGGTTTTCCTTAGCATATTTATATATACATAGATAATTCCATGCTATGCTGACCATACATTAATGTAGATTACATGTGAACATTAAAGATTTCACCCCTTTTTCCAGGGGTCATCCCATATAAAAGCGACAAATTTTAAGAAATCTTTGTGCCGCACCATTTTTGATTTTCATGAAATTTTGTAGGTGGTATCTACCTACCTATCTTCTGCATTCCAAAACAGTTTTTTTAATTTCTTAGAAATATTTTGTTCTTGAGATATAGCCATTTGTTTGCTCCGCAGATGAGTAAAAATTGCCATTTTATGTTCTTTTTCTAAAAGCCGTAGAATTTTTATTTGATATAGCAAGAAGATCAGACAGGGCTTATTGGAAAGCTTAAAGAATGAACTTTTAAATGGGCATAGTAATAGTTTTATGTTAAACCTAAAGAGTGTTTTGGAAATCAAGTAGTCCTTCACAAACAAATGTTTTTTACAGAAAAAAGACTCAAAATACTGGTGTTAAAAGATAAAATAAATAAAAGGTATTAAAGATAAGATGGTGTGGAAGATTAAAGGTGTTAAAGATAAAATAAAACTTTGTGTAAAAAACCACACATAAAATGATAATTAAAAGACAATATGATCATTTTGACCGAAAATTCCTTTGGTCTTCATCAGCCATAACACTTCTCCGCTCTAAGCAGTGGGAACTGAAAAAGATACAAACAAGCATATTGCCACTTGGAAAAAAGAAAAAGTGAGAAAACACGGAGATTAAAGGAAGGAGAAAAGGGGAGGGGGTAAAACACACACACACACACACAAAAAAAAAATTACATAAATACATACATAATCTTTTATATATACATGCATACATACACGATAGCACAATTTAAAAAAAAATTAATGTACTAGTTGCATGCTCATTCTTTGCATGGTAGGAATCGAAAATTTTCCTCACATGTGTCATTCGAATTAATTCCAGTGATGTGGAATCTAAAAAAAGAGCAAAATTATTTGACTCATGACGTAAAGTTTGCATCATGTATACTAACCTGAGATCATTGCAATATAATGACACAAAAAAAAACTATGTCAGTGTCATTCACTATCAAAAAAGTGAAAAGTTTGACTATTTGCAATGAACTCCCCACTTTCAAAATGTCTTATTTCCCTATCATACTGTTTTTTAGGTTCATGTTTTAGTGTTCAATACCTCAGACACTACATTAAATGGACATTTTTTATTTTAAAATAACTGCGCACCTGCTCTTCATATGTGAAGAAGCGAATATTTTACTAAAATATGTTCATAACTACATGTGATAAAACAGAATTTCATTTTTTAAAAAACAGTTCCTGTAATCTCCTCTATTGAAAATCAGTATCTTTTTTGTTTAGTTACTTGTAAAAAAACTGTCGAAAAAGGATGAACAGAACACTTATATACTTTAATTTCATGAAATATTTATTAATGTGGTATATCATGATTTATTCATATAATATTTACAAATCTACTAATACTACATATGTATTTTAATACTATCTATCTTTGCTTTTCCCTCTTTTATGCTAAATTAAAAAGAAACATCTTAGATTATTTGGCATAAGCAGGACTTTTTTATTCTATGATGATTCGTTGCAGTTTATGCATTAGCATAAACGATAATCATTTCACATTATAGTTGTCACTAAGGAAGCTCTCCATATATATTTAATTTGTGCATAATTCTGTTCAGATTGGCATAATTAGCACAGCAAAACATTTCATCTCGCCGTGGTGGAAAATATTCAAGCGGTACCAATTTAAATATCTGATATAGCGAATCATCGTTCTGTCTCGTGATAAACATAGTGTAATCTCAAGGAGCTATTCAGAATAGCTTTAATTGCGACAAAATGTTAGTGTTGATGAGTTTACAAATTTCATACCCTTTTTAATTTATGATGACTGTTTAATTGCCATAAAAGAAACCTTGGTAGTTGAGAGAGTTAATCTGGTTAATTTTCAGAGTAGTTTTCAAACAGTATAATATTAAAACTTATAACGACATAGAAAATATTTTTGCTTTACATAAGACAGCTAGGGAGGAACGTAATCCAATGTTAAAATAAAACTGTACCCGCAACATGCATGTGTTAGAAACATATATGGCTGCGGCATAGCTTAATGCCAAAAATTTAAAAAAAGTAAATAGAAAATTTTAATATATCACACTTTAAAACAAAGTTAGTAACTATTAAAATGAACATTTTCAGCTGTGTTAAACATTTCAATTTTTAAATAAGCAATGGATTAGAAGGCCACTTACAGTAACAATCATAAATTTCTTAGTTTATCGTAAGTTTTAATCAAAATATCGCCTCCTTGTGTTAAAGAAAGAGCAGGAATAAATACATAAGATTGTGGCGTAATTTTTACATATGTTAAAGCACTTGACGTCACAGAAGTAGATACGAGTAGATCCTCACTTGCGATTTGAAAATCCGGTGTGCCCCTTTTAAAATCCTAACGATAGATTGAAAAAACACAGTTTTCCTAATACTTTCTGTGGCAATCCTACATAAATTCTCGTGCCATGATTGATTTATATAATTGCATAAACAGTCCACATTGATGCTATTAAATTATAAACATTATGTTCAGGGGCATATTTTAGCAAAATTCATTGGGGGGGGGGGGGGGGCGTATGTAATGATTTTGCCGACTATCTTATAAAACTTGTATCTTTAAAAGTACGTTCTGTCTCTCTCATATGTGTCTCTAATATAAAGTTCAACATTATTAACCAATCGGAATCCAATTTTAGACTTGCGAATATAGCGGAAAATATGGGTGCGTTTAAACAGGGATACACCAACACCAGCCCCTTCTTTGAGCTCCACTGTTGTAAGAATTCTGATAAAGTATCGTGATATTAAAGAAAAATATGTATTTATTATTATTTGTTGTTGTTGAATGTGCAAATGGAAATTTACAATTCAAATTAATTAAGTTCAAGTGTACTTGGCAGTGTCATGGCAGTGTCAGTTTCAAGTGTCATGGTACTTACAGCATAAATAACTTTTTATATATACTTACATAAAAGAAAAGATTCAATCATAAATTATTTTAGCTACATCTTTGTTCTTTTACTGTACAATATGCATTTTAACCCGACGCTTTTGTAGACGAGCCCATCTACTAAGGACAGCTCCTAAATCTATGCATTCCAAAATATCCTTTTCACAAGCAAGCAACACGAGTGCATTCAGACGGGGATCAGTCATAGTTGTACTATTTTTAATTTACTGAATGTTCTTTCGTTCGAAGCCACTGTGACTGGGGAAGTTAGAGCCAAACGACTGACACGGCTCTCAAGCGGAAGAATGTTTTTTAAGGATTCTGATTTCCTGGAAATGTTCTCCATTGTTTCAGTTTCTGATCAAAAATCTGACATAACTTCCAACTCAGTCTTTAAAGCTTCTATGTCAACAATTGCCCGAGTTTTTGGAAAGAAATCTGCAGCTTTCTTAATTAGATCTAAGGTTAATTTCTCTCTGGTTATGGGAGGATTCATTATCTCATACATCGGCGTCTGCATGAGATAATGCGGCGTTCTGCTGATGCAAGAATTCAGATTATCAGCCCTCATTACCGCAAGAGTATCCAGTACTTTCTTAAACTCCATGCGATAGAAAGTCATAAGTTCGGAAGTAAAGAGATTGTCTCGATTGTCTTTAGCGCCAATCTTCGTCGATGCTGCATGGTGAATTCATTTAACGGATCTACACCGTGTTTAGTTGAAAAAATAATTGCGCTTTGTATTTCTCTATTCATGTTTTCATCATTACTGTTAATTATCTCCAGTGATTTGATGCATGCCTTTATTATTTTCGTAGCGTCAATTATGTTCAGATCCTTCGACTCAAGCTTTTCAGTAAGTAATTTGCACTTGTACAGACCGTTCTTGAGAAACATGAGTGAAGCAAGGAAGTCAAACGACAACATTTTCTTTCTTAGACCTCTTCCTTAGTTCTTGTTTTGCTATCAAAAGTAGATGAATCAAATATTTCTTTAAAAACTTGTAATATACATTCATATGAAGTGTAAACTGCTTTCAATGATTCCGCTCGAGCAGTCCATCTTGTCTGAGAAAGATTTCAGTAAAAGAGCATTTTCTATTTTTTTCAGCTCGTCTACTAATGGCTTGTTTGCTTGTTTCTTTTTGTACTTGCTGTAAAAAAAAAAAAAAAAAAAAAAAAAATTCTTCCAGTGCCGGGAAAACATCAGCTATAATATCGCTAGCATTACATCTATGTTTGATGAATGTGTTGAGTCTGAGAGCTTGACAAGGAATCAGTGGCGGCTCCTCCATTTGAGCACATGAGCACGTGAACCCCCAAAGGAAAAACTAAAGAATAAACACATTAACAAATTAAATTTAAAACAAATATTAAGCACACTTCTAGATTTATGTGAATTTAAAACGTGAGTATTACTCCACTCCACTATTATTAAATACGCTTATTATAGCTAACGCAGCACTGTAGTGTAGGCTACTACAGCACAGTCTTTAATCAATCGCACGTACGAACGGAAAAATTTCCCTCTGGACCGCTCTCTGGAATCAGAAGCCGAGACAGCTGCTAGTAAGTACGGCACTGATGAAATCATTCCGCTCGCACATTTCCATTGTGCACACATGGCCAATTTTGCGGTATTGCTTCCGGATTTTCCCTTGGTCTATTACGTTCGGTTAGTTAATGAATTTTTATTTCATTTTCTTAATATTTTCTGTATTTCTAATATTTTTCACTACATTATTTTTTTACAAACTAGTGTCAATAATTAAAATGGGAGTAAAAGACGTATTTCGCAGCTAAAGGAATGGTATTTTTCACTATTATCCTTTGACAAAATAATTGAAATAAAACGAATCAAGACAACACCTTTGTTGAAACTTATCTTGGTAACGAAATGTAAGACCAAAGATGACTTGTTTTCTTTCAGTTGCGTGCATTGTTTTCCTCTGACTGCTGGAAACACAAATTTGTTTTAATTTGTAAGGTGCGTCGTATCTGCGAATTTCATTTTCGAAATTTGTTTTGTGAACCTCCTTTTAAATAGCCCACGAGCCACCACTGCAAGGAATAAATGGTACAATTCGATCCACGATTTCTGAAAATTTCTGCTGGGTGCCTTTGAATTCTCCTGACATGCTCCTTGCAAAATAGTAAGACTGAAAAGTTACCTTTTCTGTATCAAGCTCATTCTTTGTAAGGATCTGCGCTATCTCATTTGCAAGGACGAGACCGATTTTATCGACTGCTTCAGCAACTTCAAGAAGCCACTCCTGCTCCTGAGTTTTTCCATCTTGGTCGACATACCTCACTCCAACAGAGCTAATCTATCCTGGTGAGAAGCATCTGGTGTGGTATCTGCCATAATTCCAAAAAATTGTGCTTCTTCAATATCGCTAAATATGTTTTTACGCACTGCCGTAGCTGAAACATCGATCATCTCGTTTTGGGATGAAACAGAAAGATAGCTTGTGTGGTATGGCCTGAAATGTATCTCCTCAAGCCATTTCCTTAGTACTGAATTATGTCTGGATATTAATTTGACAATTTGATGAAAGTTTCCATTTTCATCTCTGTCACTTCCCCTGAATGCCAGACCTTGTCTGCCCAGTGTCATGTCCGCATAATGTCCATCACACATCGTTACAACTTTAGTATTAAAAGCAAGATCCTGGTCTTCCAGAATTATCTGTTTGCGATTGCTCGTGTCAAGCAATTCGGTGAGAGTTGGAAGAGAAATGCTGAGCTAGTTTTCCATCCTTTCCTTTTCCTACACTCTTCATTTTGTGCCATATGTTTACACCGTTCTCAACCCAAGCATTTTGGTTTTTTTCTCTGCCAGGACCTTCATGAAACAGGCCCCAGAGGAAAGAAAAAGCAGCGTTGAGTTCTGTGCTGTATTCTAAAGGCGGATACTCTTTGTACTAATCGCTGTTGAAACGTCGCCGCCTATCCTGCAGGATGGAGTAGTTTATGAGTAGTTCATGTTTTTTTTTCGAGTCATCGTCGAACTGGCTATCACACTGTAAACATTCTCATTTCATGCGCTTGCGTGCTTTTTTAGCAGATGGTTCAAGTTCCATTTCTATTACAAATACGGTTATAAAACAATAAAACGATCACTATTTCCCGAGTTTGAAACAACTTAGAAAACAGGTAACAAGAACAAGACGGCTATACTCTTTTTCAGCCTCACCTGACGCACTGTAATGCCAAATCGCACTGTTCGTCAAGTATTCATGCGCACATTTTGATCTTCCGGTTCTAGTTTCAGTCTTTGCCTAATAGCCTTTTGGCGATTATTCGACGTTCGTTCGTACTAACGTTACTGTAGTTCATACACGTACGGGACTACGCTCAAGGGGTGATAATAAAGAAACAAGATTCCTTCAAGCTCCCCTTTTTGACCTTGCCCTTAAAAGGTACAAGGCAGGCCAGAATTGTTCTAAGAAATGTCTCTCCTTTTCAAAAAACAAGTGTGATATAGATTCAACCTGCGTGTGTGCTTACGGGTTCATATACATTTCACATTTTTCATTACCAATAATAATTGAAATTTAAGAAAAATCAGTTGTTTGAGAACTGCATCCTGCATATATCGATACTGACAATCGAGAATTTGCCGACTGTGATCAAAAATGTGGACATTGGGGGGGGGGAAGACCCCCCCCCTAGTAGCTACGCCCCTGATTATGTTACATTAAAATTCGTAAAAAATCACCTAATTTATATAATTTTTTTTGTTTTTATTTTAAAAGAGGGTGAAATCTCTGTTTTATCATTTGTCAAAATATCAAAAAGTTATGACAAATAGAATTCAAGATGCAACAGTCTTAAAATTATTTTACAAACATTTTTGTCAAATGCCATCTTTAAATAAAAAATTTCTAAAAATCTGCAAAATATACTAAATATTAAAAAAAAAAATTCTCCTCTATCCAATGATGTAAATGTCATTTTGCTGCAAAAAGGGTAGGAAAAAAAAAAGGGGGGGGGATAGAGAAAGTAAATTGAACCTTACAACAATATCTTCCAAGCAGAATAAACAAAAGGAATGGAAGAACCATCCTTTACAAGATGTTCCAAGTGCTGGGTAATAGAAAAACCTTCTAAAAAATCAAGATGGGACAAAGACTAAGGAATGCACAAGATCTTAGATTTAGAAAGCTCGTGCTTAGGAATATCTCTCTCAGTTCTCAATAGGAAAATAGGATCTTAAGGGAAGAAAATTTAAATTTATTCAGAGGTTTAAATATGACTTTGGAATCGAAATTTTTGAGAAGTTTAGAAATTTTGTAGCATAAAGCTGAAAAGAAAGGTAGTACAATTAACTGATTATGAAAATTAATATAGTAGAAGCATTAGACTTATTAAATTTAGAAAGAGCTTTATCAATAAAGAGGGGTTAAAACCACAAGAGACAGCTAAGGATTTTAAGTAATTAATCTTGTTAATAAGAGAAGAAGTGTCAGAGCAAATTTTGATAGCATGAAACACATGAGTGTAAAAAGTAGAGATGCACCGAATATTCGGTTGGTATTCGGTGTACTGCCTATTCGGCAGACAAACCGAATATTTGGTTCGGCCGAATACTTAAATATTCGGCAACCGAATAGTAAACAAATTTAAGTATTCACCAATCGATAAAGAAATACATATTTTTTATATTATGAATGAAGGATATAGCATAGTGCCATAGTACTAAATTGATTCAAGTTGTTACTTACTAATATCACATGTGAATAAGCGTTAGAAACCCTTAGAAAGTCCTCCTACCAAGGGACCCCCATCTTTGGCAGATAGCCCTAACATAGCGTTCCACAATCACACAAAAAACTAATATCACAATGAAATTAGTTTTGTATAGTATGTAAGAGAGTATGAGAGTAAGAGAGTATGTAAGAGAGAACATTCAGATGTTAAATTTGAATTTTGTTGCTTTTCAGTTTTTCTTAAATTTTATGACACATTACATAAACGCTGCTATTACTAACTGATTTAAATATGAAACAGGTAACGAGGAAAAAAAAACTCATAACATTAAGTGTTCATAAATATGTAAAGTTAATTAACTGCTAAATATTTGATAAAATATGCAGGCAAAAAAATTACCAGCATTTCACTATTTAAAAAAGTTATTAATAAAATATAAAGGAAACACACTTGGATATTAAATTTTGCAGCATTTTAATTTTTGAAGTTTTACACCATATTAAATATTGCTTAAGAAAAAACTAATTAAATTAATCATTGTAATCAAAGTTTAATAATGGTTTAATAAATTTTAACCATGTATTCGGTATTCGTCCGAATATTCGGTTAGAATCATTTAAAAGCAGATAAAAACACATTAAAATCCGTATGTAGCACTATCGGTGGCAGCCACCACCTTCTTCAGCACAGGTCTTGGTTCCAAATGGCCAGCTCTCTTCCTCAGCAGGGCGTTCCACCCAGGATCGATCTGCGCATGCGTCATATCATTCACAGCGCCATCTGTGGTTATAATCTGTAGGGCTTCCATATTTAGGGCATAATGACTGTTTTTATAATTGGCGAGTTTTTGGCTATTGTTAAAGCTGATTTCTATGGGGTGTTCCTGGGCTATTTTTGCGAGGGCAGTAGTGGTTTTATTGAATTTAATGTCATTTTGATGTTCCTTTTTTCTGTCTTTGATTTTTCGTTTTGTCATGCCAATATAGCAGCCCTGTTTATTGGTACTATTGTCTGTAAAACTTAGTTTATAAATACCGGTGGTTTCATCAGGATTGATATTATCTTTATCACTGCGAATGCGTTTGAAAATATTTTGATTGGGTTTTATGGGGATTTTGATATTTTTCTTTGCTGCTTCATTTGTGATTTTTAGGGCGGCTCCCCTGCAGTATGGAATGGCATTGGTAAATTTTAGTTTCGGATTTTGATAGTTATTAATTTGTTCCAGTTTTTTGATTCTCTTTTTAAAAAGGTTTTTTACTATTGAATTTGGGTACCCTGCGTTTTTACATTGTGTTTTAAATTCGGTTAGAATTTTAACCGAATATTCGGTATTCGGTGCATCCCTAGTAAAAAGTAAGTTTTTGCTGGTAAGTAGAATATGATTAGATAGGGCATGAGGAGAAAAAGAGATAGAAAAGGGTTTGTGGAAAACAGAAGTAGAGATATCATCAGGATTCCTAGAAACAAGAACATCCAGAAAAGGTAAAGAATTGTTGCACTCCTCTTCTATAGTAAACTGGATACATGGATCAACAAAATTAACAATCAAAAGTAAATTAGAAATATCACAATTGGAATCCACATGAATGAAAGTATCATCAACATATTTGACCCAGCACCGAAAATCAAAGACCTTAAAGAGTTTCTCTTCAAAATAATGCATATAAATATCATATAAAAGAAGTGAGAGAGGATTACCCATAGCAAGGCGCTTGATTTGTTTGTAGAATGAACCATTAAAAATGAAAGCAGTTTGTTTAACACACAAATGCTTACTAAAGATATAAACTCCTTAATCTCAATAGAAGAATAATGAAACTCCCAGAAACACTTTTCAAAACAGTCAATTGAAGCTTAGACATTAAAGAAACAATGAAAGACTTTCAGTAACCAACTAATTTTTTTTTTGCCTGTTACACTTACATATCAATATTATATGCAGAAAAAAAATGAGCTGTTACTAGTGGTTCTTCATCCTGAAAAAATTGCTTAAAAAAAATTGAAAAAAAAAAAGTGCTTTTTCACCCACCAAAAACGTCATGTGAAACAGGTGAAAAAAATCTAAAAATGACATGGTATGAAGCTTGTTTACTGTACTTTAAAACAAAACAAAAACTGTCTTGTTATTCCAAAAGACAGAGGAGATACACACTTTTGAAGATTCGATTTGTGTTTGGGCAGATAAGAGATTTCCATCATGACTGCGCAGGGCTCTGCCCAATGATTCCGTTTTAACGGGAGAGTGCCTGTATGTTTATTGTCCGTAACTGCTTTTGTAGTGCTGCTTCAAAAGTGTGTATCTCCTCTGTCTTTTGGAATGTCAAGACAATTTTTAAGTTTGTTTTAAAGTACAGTAAAAGTGCTTTGTACCATGCCATTTTTACATTTTTATCACCTGCCCCACATGACTTTTTTGGGGGTAAAAAAGCACATTTTTTAGTTTTTAGAAAGTTTAAGCAATTTTTTTCAGGATGAAGGACCATCAGTAACAGCTCAGTTTTTTTTTTTTTTCTGCATAGAGTATTGATATGTAAGTAACGGAAAAAAATTAGTTTGACATTGAAAGTCCTTCACTGTCTTTTTTATGCCCAAAACGACAAAAACATTAGTTTGTGAATGACTATTTGATGTTCAAAAAAATGTATTTAGGCTTAACATAAATTTATTTTATTATGCTCATTTACAAATTCATTCTTGAAGCTTTCCAATAAGCCTTATCATATCTTCCTGCTATTTCAAATAAAAATTCTACAGTTTTTAGAAAAAGAGCTATGTTTCAAGAACAAAATTTTTCTAAGAAATAAAAAATACTGTTTTGGGATATCAGATAGGTAGATATCACCTACAAAATTTTGTGAAAATGAAAAATGGTGCGGCACAACCCATTGGTCAATTAAACATGGAATGACCCCCAACTCATTTGACCAACCCTAGTCTGTAAAACAAATAAAAAAGATATCGATAAAAATTAAATATAACATATTTGATATCCATAAAAAAATGCATACCTTTAAAAAATGTTTTAAAATTTAATAACAAATTTTAAATCATGCTCAACAAAATAATGATGATACAGGAAAAAAAAAAGAAATATTTATAAGTAAATTACTGAAACAAAAACTAAAATACATATTATGCACTTACTTTTTCCATGCATGAATCATTGAATGAGAATCGATTCTGTAAGATATAGAACTTAAATCTTCACCGGGCAGTTTATATTCAATATGTGTTGCCACTAAATCTTCCATTAATCCTAAAAATTCAAATATAATGACAACCATAAAATAACAATTAATAAAAGACAAAACCCGCATTTAAATATTAATTTACTGAAAAAAAAAAGTCGGCTTCTACTTCAAAAATTTCTGAAAAGAAACACATCAATTGAATGAATTTTGATGCAAAATTAAGGAATACCTTACAACATTGGTAATGAATGAAAGCATTTGGATAGATTTCTAGGAGTTAGCACCCTGCAGAGTAAACGTTATCGTACATAAAAATAACCTGTTTTACAGCACGTTCCTTTCAGCTCATAGACAAAATTATTGTGTGAATAGAGAATTTTAAACAGCTTTAGGGACTTTCTAATTTTTCTTTGTAATAGTTTTAATTAGCAGTATACCTGAAAGCTAGAGAATATACCACAAACTTTTGCTATTTCAAAGCTATACATATTTCGAAAAAATAAATAAATACAAGAAGTACAGATACATAATATGCTTATGTAGCTCCCCAAAACTATATTATTTCTAAGTTGCTGTTGGTAATGGCAATTGAAATCGGATTAGCAAAACTAGTAAAGGGTCCCATTTCAGGTAGGGGGGAGGAGGACTGAAGTCCCCTCTGGCTACGCCCCTGCATCTATGATTTTATTTTTTAAAAATTGGAGTCGTGTTTATACAACTCAACTCTGAACTTTAGAATTTCTATCTGTTGAATTTCTAGAGTTCAGAGTTGAGTTGTTGAAACACAACTCCAGTTTTGAAAAAATAAAATATCATAGACGCATAGTTGTTAGACTGACACAGTTACCCCCCCCCCCTCCTTCTGTTCTGTGTTCGTGTTGCGACAGGAAGAGTGGTTATTATACAGACGACTGGACTCTGTTTTTAGTAGCTGCATAGGTATTAGCGATAAATGACTGTTAGAACACAGACATGTAGAAGGGAATATGTATCAGGTGGGGCCATTGCACACGGCCCACGCCAGCGGCATGAGGCCATCGGCAGATCAGCTGGTTGCCGAATGTGGCCGCTCACTGAAACATGTGAAAGTGGCCTGTACGTTACATAAGCTGGACGTGAAGCAGTCGGACCAGCTGGTTGCCGAAGGGGACGGCCCATAGGTTACAAATTTTGGTCGCAAAGACGCCCGTGTGCCATAGGTTGCACAAGCCAGTAGCGAAGCGGCTCGTGTGCTCTAGGTTGCACATTTTGCAACCATTTTTGGTCACTTTGCAGCCATTGATGGCCAAAACTGGTCTCCAAAGGAAACTACTATTAATTAAACACATAAATAGTAAAACAAAATTTATTTAGTAATAAAAATATTTATCGAAAATCATAAAATATACTACACCTATAGTATTTTAATAATTTATATGGTCAAAACTGACATTATTTCAACAAGTCATATTTGGAGTATTTTAGATATCCCTCTTAGCAAGAATTTTAAACTGAGATATCAATAGAAATCAATATAAATAAAAAAATTTATTTATATTGATATCTTCCAAGATTTCTAAGATGAGTTAATGACAAGGATTAAAAACAAATACCATAAAAAAATTCATTTGTTCCAAATCACAAAATTTTGGTTCCAATCTACTGGAGACTTTATTAACAGGACCACCCAAAAGAATTTCAATACATTAATGTCTATGGACATCTTCAATATATTATGTCTGAAGTCTGTCATTGTTAGGTCCATGCTCAAAATATTGCCATTTGTTTTTGATCTTGGTAAGTTATGCCAAAATATCGCCAAAAATAATTATGTATTTTGCATAACTCTAAAACTAGAATGTTAAAAGTTCGTATTTAGAAGTATTGTAAAATCTAATTGCGCATGCCTTTTTTTTTTTATTGCAATCAACTGAGTAATTTATTTATAGGGTCACCCAAAAGGCTTTAAATACATTAAGGTCTATGAATACCTCTAATTCATTAAAAGTCTGTGATGAATCACTATAACTATTTTGGCTATGGCCAAAATCTTGCTAACAATCTGAAGCTTGTCAGTTTTTGGCAAAATACTGTTCAATTAACCCTTTAAATGCCACACTATGGTCCAGGAATAAAAGATATAATTAATTCATCAAAATTACATTAGAATACAGCCATAATGACTAGAAAACAAAAAAAATTGCCGAAAAAATTTTTTGCAAGGTAAATGCATTTTTTGATAAGGTAAATGCAAATTCATTTCATAAAGTGTGAACAAACTTCTATATTTCAAGTATCCATACTAAGCCTCTTTAATATGTGAATTTTAAGTTTTATTTCCATAATTAATTTTTTTGGGGAGTAGGGGATGGGAACTCTACAATTAAAGATATAATAAAAATAAAAAATAGAAATGCAACATGTTTATGTAAACTAATTTTTTCTCACCATGTTTTGGAAAAAACAATGCTACCATCCATATAAGGTCTCTTGATGAAAACTTCAAAGCGCTCACTAAACAACCAAATGTTTTCTGCACAGTAAAATAAAATGTAAATAGAAAAAATAATAAATCATTGGCAGTTTTTCAAAGTTTTTTTTTTTACAAAGTACAGATTTATATACATAATATTGTTAAAAAATGCTACTGATAAAATAATCAAAATTTTTTTATTTGTGTTATATTAAATTTAATATATAACTGAAATTCTAAAAGACTTTTTTCTGCATGTTCTTAATACAAAAGAAGCTCCCAAACTTTTTATTGCTGTTATTTGCATATCCAGAAGAAGCTTTTATATTTTTGTCTTAAAATTGTTTAAAATTCCCACTAGAAAAATTGTTAAAATTACCCTTACTTGTTTATAATTCCTCTATTGTAGATTCAATAAAAGGTATATACATGATTGAAACTTTTACAGGGCTATCCTGTAATTCATGGTGTTTTATAAGATTTCATTTTTTTTTTAATTTTATTAATTTTTTTTTAAAGAAAAGATTCAGTTTTTTATTATTATTATTTTTAAAGATACTTTCAAGAGCTAAAGCTTAAACAATTTTGAATGAATTCTTTCATAATTTATTGATAAAATGTAACTGAGTTTTTGAATGCAGGTTAGTTTCACCCTTGTACATATTCTTAATATGTACAGTGGAGTCGGACTACAATGCAATCTGTCTTATGCAAATTGGATTTTATACCAATTTTACACAAGTTATGTATCTGAGAGCTAACACAAAATCCTCATTCACGGCACGACATTTTTAGGTAATAGTCAGAACTGGGGAGTACAACATTATTCTGTACAGTAGAGTAGGCTACGGTCATAATTATATTTATTATTACAGTACTGTGTCACACTTTACAGTAATTCATACTGTTACAGTACAGTACAATAATATACAATTATTACTATATAGTGCATTTTATTAAAGTGCTGCACTTTATTATTATTACTGCATACTACATACAATACAATATTTTATGACTCTCTCTTTACTGATCATAAATTATGTGCATTTACAATACTGTACAGTATTATGTTGAATAACACTGTTTATACATATACATTAGTTCATGTTCAGTGATGAAACTCCTTTGTTCAAGTCTCTTGTGTCCATTACGGATATTAAATTATCAATTGACATTTTTTCATTAACATTTTCATCCTAAAAATGATCGTACCTTTCATTTTGGTACTGGATGGTACTGGAAATTGAGTACTTAAAACCCACCGAAGTCTGAATTGCTGTCAGAGTTTCCAAACATCTTGTTGAATTCCTCCTTTATCATTCGCATGTCCAGATGAATCTCATTGTCTTCCTTGGCCTGTGAAATGCATCAGTCATTCAAGAAGTGCTGTACCACAGATGGTACAGCACTTCTTGAATGATTTTACAATCATCTCTGCCAGAAAATATCCATCCATGCATCCTTTACCCCCTGCTAAATCGTTACTAAATGAACTTGCCACCTTTCGTCAATGCTGCCTCCAATGCAGAGACGGAATATCGAAATTTTGTTAGTGGGGGCAGCTTGTTGAAATATGTCCATTTTATGGAAGTAAAATAGGACCTCTTGCATTGTCTATTTAATTTCTTTTTCCAGAGGAAGGCAGAGGGGCAACTGCTTCCCCCTTTAATCCATCAGTGAACCGATTGAGGCTCTGCACTTCGGTCAAACTTATAAGAAGAAATTTCCCACCCTTTTCAATCTATTACAACTTCCAGCAAAGCAAGTATATGACATTCACACAAGCAAGTACGTTTATTGAAATTTTTTATTTTTCTAAGGTGAAGCTTTCATGAAAAGGGGAGAGGTGGCTCAGCACCCCAGTCAAAATAAACATTTTTGTTCAGACCGCAGCTGAAGTTGATTATATGTAATATGATTGCACATCAAAATATTGCTTTAAACACTGAATGCTGTGCAATAATTATTGGTGTTTTTTATTACTTTGACACTTATTACATGGAAATTGATTTTAAATGCAATCAATGCCAAAGAGAAAAAAGGGAGCTGAAAGGAGTAACCGATCTTCGACTCGGTATTTCTATGTTCAGCTTATACTCGGATTCTTGATTTTTTGATAATCTTTTAAAGTAATGTTATAGGTTCAGCTTACTAACCTTGAGTATATACGGTAATTAATAACCCTTATAGGCTAGATTTACGTGTGTGTGCAATATCATATTTTGGCTCAGATGGGATGGAGGTAAAAAAAATGGGTCTTATATTCGGGATAATGGAATAATTTCACTTTTGCCGAGAAAAGAGGGGAGGGGTTACTTTCAGGATTTTACAGTACATCACTGTTAGCAAGGAAAAGAAAAGAAGAAGAAGAAGGAAAAAAAAATTCCAGAAAACGTCCAGTTTTTTGGTCTGTATGATTTTTCAGCATTTTACTGTATTAGCAAAGGAGATGCGATATCAACCCTTTTGCTTAATGCCTTATGCAAAAGGGGTTCTGTAATTAGGTACTTTCAGCTCTATCCATATAAAATTTGCGAAAGATTCAGCTCACAAAATCACGATATCTTCATTTTCGCAAAAATTACACCTCACGAAAATAAGTGCTTTTACAATATACAAATACCCTTCAATACCATAAAAAATCTTGTGTAACCATGTTTTAAATATTTTTTGCATAAACTTATTTTTTATTCCTTTAGAACATAATTAATGAGCTGAGTGGAAAAACAGGTTAAAGGACAATTAAACAAACTTGAGATAGTCAGCTGTAACTAAAATACTTTTTAAATATTGTATACATTGCATATTTTCTTCTGAAACTGCTTTATAATAAGAATTGACTGAACCTATAATTGTTTAATATTTAATGCAGTGGTCGCGCTGCCGATCGCCAATGTTGCAAATTGTGAAAAAAAAAAAAAAATGTTTTGGCAAAAATATTGGCAATTGTAATTCTCAGTGGTGGCGTCCAAGAAAAATAAGCGTTTTGGTTTATATAAAAAGTGGAAATCAAGTTCTTAGCCTTAGTTGCTTCCCTTTCTTGCTCCCTTTGTCGATTAGTCGCCTGCGTGATCTTCCCCTTCCCTCTACTTTTTACTGCGCCCGAGAAAACGAAAATGAGAGTAAGGTCATCGCCGACGTACGACGCAGCTCCCGCTTTTTTCCTATGGCATTGTTTCTCCGTTTATGCTCCACCCATATCTTGAGCAGCACTTGCACTCCCAGCTGGCACATAGCATACCCAATTCCCTCGTTTCTTTCAGGAATTCATGTGTGTTTGGCAGTTCTCTGCATGTGTAAGTGTACGTGATATTATAAAATGGATAAAAAAAGAAAATGAGAAACTAAAGGAAATAGCGCTTTTCAAAACAATTTTTTATGTCGATGTTCCCCAATTCTGTGGGCGAAATATCTTCGTCAATAACGAATGTTGATGAATTGAGAACTTCAACACCGTTACAGGATAATTGGGAAGTATCACGTGATTCTACTTCACGAATTGCTAATGTCAATGAATCTTAAAATTCATCGGAATCATTTTATGTTGCTAACAGAACTGACAACAAAAGTATGTTGACTGTAAAGAACAAAGCTATTGAAAAGCGAAAGAGAGAATTTAGATTGGAATGGACTCACAACAGACCCTGGTTGCAGTACAATTCTAAGCCGAAGGTGATGTTTTGTGAAACTTGTATAAGTGCTAACGTTAGAAATATCTTCACAACTGGATGCACGATTCTGAAAAAGGGAAATATTGTGAAACATGAAAAGTTATCTAAACCCAACAGCCATAGAGCTGCAGAAAATATTATGAATAAAAAAAAAATACAGTGAAAGCCGTAACAAAAGTCAGGAAGCTATCATCTTTGCATTACGCAATGTTTATTTTATGGCAAAAAATAATCTATCAAATAGTCTCATGAAAGATTTAATTGACTTGTGCATCCTTAACAGTGCAAATCAGTTAAAAGCTTTAAATGTTGATAAGCACACTAGTTACACTCACCATACCAGTGTTTAACTTCCAGAAAGTTATTTCTGGGGTTATTACAGATGAAATTCTAACAGATGTATTGGAATAAAAAATATTTAGTATTATGATAGATGAATTTACTGATTCATCCAATCATCAGAATTCAATAATGTATGTTCAATATATGAAAGATAACGAACCTGTAATGAAATTCTTATCTCAAAGGCTGCTAGAACAGCACTGCAGAACATGTTACAGAAGAATTGCTGAGGTGCCTGGAAGAAAATAACCTTCTATTGGAATATTTATTTGGAATTGCAACTGATGGTGCTGCCTCCATGACTGGCAGAAAATCAGGTGTAACCACTAGGCTGAAAATGTCAGTTCCCCATTTACTGACTTTTCACAGCATTACTCACAGATTAGCCCTGTCAACATCTTCTGCTGCTGACTCTATTTCCTATCTTATAAAGTTCCAAGAAATTGTGAATAGCATATATAAATATTTTCAGTTGTCCCCAAAGAATATGTCCAAGTTGGAAAAGATACAAACTGTCTTGAAAAAGTCAGAATGTTCAACTAGTTAAAATTTTTTATTTGGGAATACCTTATTCCCCCGTACATGATATATATTTCGGTTACACACATAACCATCTTCAGTCGTTTCTGGATCTCTCACTAATGGCGGCTTCTTTTTATATCTCTTCGTTATTCTTCTTGAAAGTTCGATGAATGACGTCATCCCATGATAGGTCGATTGTATGAAGCGCATCGTTGATGTTGCCATCTGTCGTCATTATTTCTAAGCTCTCACGAATGTAGGCATATATACTATTTTTAAAAATGGCTATTTTTTTAATATTTTTAAAATCAATGGTAATGGGCTCTTTCAAAGCAAGACGGGCCAGAGCGGTACTTTGTTTCTGGAGGTTAATGTCTTTAAAATGTTCGTTTTTTCGCTCTTTAATTTTCCTTTTTGTAACGCCGATATAGCAATTTTCTTTATTAGTATCGTTTGACATAAAATTAATTTTATAGATCCCTGCGGTTTCGATGGGGTTGATTGGGTCTTTTTCCGATCTAATGCGCTGAAAGATTGTTTTATTAGGTTTAATTGGAATACGGAAGTTCTTTTTACTGGCGATATTAGAAAGTTTATTGGCTATCCCTCGGCTAAAGGGGATAGCGGTAGTAAAACGTGGTTTATCTTTTTGACGGTTGTCTATAACATTTAATTTACGTTGCCTAGCTTTGAAAACTTGTCAAAAATTTCTCGAGGGTAGTGGGCGTCTTGACATTGTTTCTTTATGAAAGCAATTTCTTTTTGAAGGAGGTCGTTGTTAGAACATACTTTGAAAGCGCGGTCGATATAGGAGCGAATAGCAGCAATTTTATAGTTGAAAGGGTTTTTTTTAAAATTTACTATATTAGTATTACAAGTAGGTTTTCGAAAAATGGTGGTCTCAATGAGATTATTGTTTCTGGTTATGTTCACATCTAAGTAATTGAGGCTATTATTGATTTCTTTTTCGTAGGTAAATTTAATGTTCGGGTCTATGGCATTAAGTTGATTGATCAAATTATTTTCTTCATTATTGTGGGTGGTAAGGATAGCGAAGATATCGTCGACATAGCGAAGCCAAAGTTTGATGGTATTATTGTGTGTCTGTTTAATCTGTTCTTCAAGGATTCTCATTTTCCAGTCGGCAATTATTCCGGATATGGGGGAGCCCATGGGGACTCCTTTTATTTGTTGGTAGAAGTGATTATTATATTGAAAATATGAATTATTTAAAATTAGATTTATTGCACTAGTTAGGGTGTTAATTATGTCTATATCTTTAAAACTACTTTGAATTTGTTTGTTAATAATTTGGTTCATTTCCTTAATATCTATTGCAGTTATAGATTTACAACATCGAAACTTACCATAATATCGTCTTCATCAAGTTTATAATCGCGGATGTTTTTAATGAAATCGTTGGTGGAAGTTAGAGTGCTGTTAGAGGGGGGTATAATTTCTTGCAGTATATCCTTCATATATTTTTCAAGAGTGTAGGTGGGGCCTTCACATTTGCTCACGATTGGGCGAAGGGAGGGGGGATTTTTATGATCTTTAAATTTAGCAAAAATCCGTGGGGCGAAATTAGCGGTATTGTTTCCGTGGGGCGAAACTACCGCTATCCCCTTTAGCCGAGGGATAGCCAATAAACTTTCTAATATCGCCAGTAAAAAGAACTTCCGTATTCCAATTAAACCTAATAAAACAATCTTTCAGCGCATTAGATCGGAAAAAGACCCAATCAACCCCATCGAAACCGCAGGGATCTATAAAATTAATTTTATGTCAAACGATACTAATAAAGAAAATTGCTACATTGGCGTTACAAAAAGGAAAATTAAAGAGCGAAAAAACGAACATTTTAAAGACATTAACCTCCAGAAACAAAGTACCGCTCTGGCCCGTCTTGCTTTGAAAGAGCCCATTACCATTGATTTTAAAAATATTAAAAAAATAGCCAACTTTAAAAATAGTATATATGCCTACATTCGTGAGAGCTTAGAAATAATGACAACAGATGGCAGCATCAACGATGCGCTTCATACAATCGACCAATCATGGGATGACGTCATTCATCGAACTTTCAAGAAGAAGAACGAAGAGATATAAAAAGAAGCCGCCATTAGTGAGAGATCCAGAAACGACTGAAGATGGTTATGTGTGTAACCGAAATATATATCATGTACGGGGGAATAAGGTATTCCCAAATAAAAAATTTTAACTAATTAATCCGCCGTATTAAATAATGTTTTATTATGTTCAACTAGATTAAAAAAAATATTCCATATTCGATGGTGGTTATCTTTTGAGGGTACTGTGCATGCAATATTAAGCAATTATGATGCATTGATAGCAGTTCTTCTGGAAGACAAGTCAGCAAAGGCAGCCGGTTTGTTAAAATCCATCAGCACGTATGTTTTTCTGTGTGTTGCACATTTACTAAGCGACATTTTACATCATGTAGCCATTTTGTGCAAACGCTTCCAAAGTTCAAAAATAGATTTTGCAACTGTAAATTTATTGTTGTCTTCTTCTATAGAAGTTATTACAGAATTAATTGCATCCAAAAAAGTTTAGAGATTGAAAGCTTTTCTGGAAGAAGTCGTGATTGATGAAAAAGGTGTGTCTTTCCATGGTCGTACAATTAAATACAGTGAAGCACGTTTGTTAAAATCTGAGAATGTATGTTCACTGTTTGGGATGTCTCTTACTGAATAATTACAACTACGTTTTAAAGAGAAAGATTGCGAAGTGACCTGCAGCATATCATCCGTCCTTTCACACCAAGATAAACCAAAGTGCGTGCATACTGTTTGTGAACATCTAAATGGGATTAGCCCTGTCAGCATCCCATACTGATATTTTTCTTGGAGAAGAACACACACTTACAATTGAGATTCAAAGTTTAAAAACGTTTTATTCAACAACAAGAAAGATTTTTCAGTTGGGGAAAACATTAGATTTAAATAAAGAATGATGAGATATATCCCATTTTAGATAATCTTGTTAAGATATACCTCACGTTGCTACAATTGACAGTAGACTGTGAAAGGGGCTTTTCATGCCAGAACCTGATAAAGACTGACTTGAGGAGCAGACTGACAGTAGAACATTTAAAACATTTAATGGTTATAAGCATTAATGGTCCCGAAATAGAAGGCTTAGATTTTGAGAAAGCATTCACAAAATGGACAGAGTTCCCCCACAGAATTGTAGCTTAATTTAAGAATGTGTTCTATGCCATTTAGGAAAAATATAATAAAAAAATTTCAGGATTTTTTTTTTTTTTTTTTTTTTGGTAGATTAGCAAATTTTACATTATCTTTTAAGGAGGTGCGCAGATTGCTAAATTCCACTGTTTATCAAATTTTTCAGCAGGAAAAATGCAAATTTCAAGTATTAAATTCCAATATCCCAATTTCAATCTTTTTCCTTGAGAATAAATATTTTCCCTTTAGTATTTTTTTAAGTTAAACCTTCATTCGCCGTAGTAAAAATTGATTCCTATTTTAAATTAATTTCTTCTCTTTCCTTTTAAAGCAAACTAATAAAATAAAAAATAAAAACCACACATACACTTTACGAATAGGGCAGATCCAGACATGAATGAATATGTTTTAAGCAAATATAATTTTGTAAAAATGTTAAATATTTGAAAAAAATTTCTGTTTATTTGTAAAGTGTGTGCATGTGTGTGTGTGTGGGGGGGGTGATATTTCAGTGCAGTCGACTATCACCCCTATGTTGGATTTATGTATTTCGAATAATTCTAGTGAATTTATGAAAAAAATTAAATTGGCAAATAAAACTTGTATTTGACAAAAAAAAAAAAAAAAAATCTAATTTGGCGATTGGGTTGGAGAAAATTTTAAAAAGGCCAGGGCTACCCCTGTTTATGTAATCTGTAACATGTTCACATCCACTTAACTCTTCAATAATGAAAGGGTAAAAAAAGTTACCTCTAAAAAAAGCTGAACACTTAAAAAATATAGATCGTCTGTAGAATGTACAAGAAAAAGGGGCAATATAGTTGCTCCTGCACTCTTTCGTTCATCCTCAAGAAATCCCTTTTGTCGGCCAACAGACAGTAAGAGTCCATAAAACTTATTTTTGACCTCTTGAAAATAAAAAATAGGAAAAGTAAATTTAGCATAATATTAGTGAATAATTAAACCAAATATGCAAAATTATGAAATTGCTTTGAACTTGACACTAAATTTTAAAACAAAACACTTTATTTTAATTTAAAATTTGATGTACGGTTGATTTTGACACACCAACCAGCTTAAATAACATGTTCCTATGACTAAAGGCCGGCAGTCACACCCACGTTTTGCCATTACTACAGGGGGTAAGAAGACATTCTTCTGGCAAATTTTACGACTTTTTAAGGATTCATTGACAAAATATTGAAGTGCTAAACTGCAAACCTTGCCCCCTGCACAATGAAGAGAGAAGGTTTCTGCCTGTGCCTATTCCAATACATTGATTACCTTGTTTGATGGCAAAAAATGCAGTTGTGAGTTTTGCTCTACTATAAGCGGCTTTAAACCATTATAAACTTGGCATTACAGTATAGAACCTGTTATCCGGAATGGTTGGGACCGAGTGTATTCTGGATAACTGAATTTTCTGGATAATTGGTTGGGGATTAACATGACATTTACTGATTTGATTCGTAGCATAAATGTTACTCTCTATTTTCGATTAGAATTAAACATTAATTTTTAATATACTAGAAAAATAATATTTAAAAAAAACTTAATATAATCAAGATAAATAATAATCATTTAGAGAGAAAGTTGTAAATATATGATAACTTCTTGAAAACTTAGTCACACAGTAAAAAAATAAATAAAATATCTTACCAGATTGCTTACTTTATAAATTCTAGCTGTAGTACTCAAAATATAAAAAACAAAAACATAAGAAATATTTAAAAAATTCATTTTTTGCTTTTCTTTTGGAAAAAATAGGAATTTAATCAATTGAAAACTGATTCTGGATAACTGGTTTCCGGATAAGAGGTTCCATACTGTAATATATTTCAAATAGATAATAATCCCAAGAAGTACAGATCTGAATTAATACTAACAGGGTCTTCACCACTGTCAGGGAGACAAAAATAGCAGCATTAGTAGCCCTACAAATGTAAAAAAGAATGCTTTTTTATTTGTTAAAGTTTTAATATATAGTTCTAAATCTGAAGACTGATTGCCCATTAAGAAAGTTAGTGTGGGCGACCAATACTTAACTAAGGCTAATCTAAGACATGAGATAATCTTTGAGTCTACAATTCTGATGAATTGCAATTTTGGACTCTCATTAATTATAGAGAACAGCTATGGGCGCCCAAGTAATCCAGGTATTATCTCAGACAGTGATTGCTCATAAAGACAGGGGAACACTATGAAATCCTGCTAGAAAAATTTTGATGATAATAGTGACTGCATAAGAGTAGGGTGTCTGTAGAGTATTAGAAGCTATTGAGGTGTTCAAATATAACGATATATTTGTGTTATTGCCTTTTAGTTTTTACAATGTTTTTTTTTTTTCAATAAGTATTTTTACAATAGCCTTACAATTTTTCAATAAGTATTTCACTTAAGTCATGTTTATATGTGTGTCTTTAATCCATCTTTAAATATATTTTTTTTAATCAATGATATCTACTTAATTCATTTTATTTATTTTGTTTTTGCCTTAACGGTCAGTTTTCTTTAATAATAAGTTTGTTGCCCCATTTTCGTTTCCCATCCTTCCCTTTAGGCTACCCCTTGTGTGTTCACATCATTTAAAAGTTTTTATTTTTATTTTATTTTCTACTTTTTGGCTAAGTTTCGGAACTTGATCGGATTTAATTTTTAATTTTGAGCATTTTTCCGTGCAATTTGAGTTTTTTTTTCGGCTGGCTTAGGTACTGTGCTGCTCAATCGCCGATTTTTTTCGTTACTAACAGCGTGTGCTGCACTAATTTTTGCCATCTTGTTCCAATCGCCTTTTTGCACTCGAAACTGCTTTTCCCGCATTCTCTCGAATGCCAGGTGTTGGCAGTTGCTGATTGGCAGAGAAGGCCGCGTGCTAGGGAGTGTAGCTTGGAGCGAAGCGCGATCTGGCAGTTGAGCTTAAACTTCGGCACAGTGTAGACGTGGAGTAGTATTTAGGCCCCGATATTTAGGCCACTACTGTACTTCGGCCAAATGACAGGGTTTTGACTTCGATGAGGGATTGAGCACCAGCCACCCAATGTAGGAGTCCCTGCCATAGGAGTGACTCAGGTGATATCTTAAATTTTTGTTTCATAACCTAATGGAACCGGCATATTTTCCATCACTGAGGACTTTGTCCTGAATGCTGGACTGTGATTGAGGGATACTTCCTTCATCCTACAACACCCAGTTACATGCA
Organism: Cheiracanthium punctorium; assembly: GCA_038373885.1. Lineage (NCBI taxonomy): Eukaryota > Metazoa > Arthropoda > Arachnida > Araneae > Cheiracanthiidae > Cheiracanthium > Cheiracanthium punctorium. Next base: position 28,442 of record JAWZYV010015123.1, on the reverse strand, counting down.
GTGAAATCATGTTTCTTGTTTATTTTCATCTGTCAAGACCTAGGTAGCAGCTTTTGGTGGCACCAAAAGCTACTACCGAAGGATTTTATTGTGTAGTATTTAACCTTTTTAAAGTTTTAAAGCAAGGCCTCCCTACTACGTTTAATCAAATAATCACATACTTTCAAAAAGTGAAATTTCTTAAAAGAAAGTGTTTACTCCAGTTATTTTATAAATGTCTTTAAAACCCTTAAAAATAGCAGAAAAATAAAATTAGTGAAAAATATATTAATAAATTTTTCACTAATTTTATTTATTAAAATTTTTTTATTTAAGTGTTAATAAAAAAATATTTATTGAAATGCTGCATTTATGCACCTCTGGCCAAAAATGGGTTAAATATAATTTCTTATTTTTGCATACAAACTTTCAGATGCATTTAAAAATCAATAAATTCAAAAACATAAAAAAGGCATTTATGTACTTTGTAACTGCATTACGGATAGGAATAAATAAATACTTAAGGGGAAAATACTTATTTATTTAAAGGATGCAAAAAGATTGAAATTCAGCAGGAAGCTATGAAAAATCTGCACAATATAGCCAAAAATCATATTTTTGTAGCAATGTTTGAAAATGACAACAAATAGAATTAAATCAGAATAGTTGGCTGTTATGATTCAATTTTTGTGATTTCATTGACAGTGGCATCACCTTTATAATGTCAAAATATTCCTTACCCTTTAATCACCTGTTTATAGAACAGAAGCTGGCTTATAACATTACATGGTTACAGCATCATTATTTCTGGGCCCTTAAATTTCATTATTTTAATACAGTACAGTACATATATCCAGAATGTTCCGGACCAGATATATCTGGATAACTGGTTGGGCATTAACACGACATCCACTGATTTGATTGGTTGGTTACTCTTATTTTTGATTATAATTAAACTATTACTTAATATACTAGAAAAATATAAAAAAAATCTCTTAATAAGATCACAATAAATACTAACCATATTTAGAGCGGCAGTAGTAAATGTATGATAACTTCTTGAAATTGTCAAATACACACCCTCAAAACGCACAAACAAACAAAAAATGCCTAGCTTGATTGCTTTCATTTTCGATTCGAGTTGAAATACTCAAAATGGAAAAAAGAAAAACCTCATTACACACAATTTTCTTTTGGAAAAAATAGCAATTTATTGACGGTAAAATGATTCTGGATAACTAGTTTCTGTATAAGAGGTTCCAAACTGTATATATCAATTCAGTGACAATTTTCTTTTTAAGAATTTTCCCCTTATCCACCCTTAAGGGTGAGTGGTTTAGCTTTCTCTGCAGGAGCATTTATGAAGCCTTTTGATTTATTATAGTACTTAAACAGATATTTTATTCAGCTAAACTTATTATTCTTTAATGGGTAATACTTTTAAAGTTCTCTTCAGTTGAAAATGGTGTTTCTAAACACCTCTGAATTCTGCAGAAAACAGGTTAAAGACCAGTGTTATAGTAATAAAATTAATTTTTAAAATTATTATTATCATTTTATTTTTTTAAATGATCTTTTATCATTACACAAGCAGGAAAGTATTCTTTTACTTACCATCTTTTTCCTTAATTCTTATTATAACAGGAGGAGAATCATCTAAAAATACAATTAAATGCAACTTATTTCCACTGACAGAAAATAAATAAATTAATCTTAAAAGTTGAATAGTAAATTATAACATATATAATAAATGGGCATACTTTCATCAAAAGTCGTAAATAGAGCAGATACGCGCACATCTAATTCCTGAGATTTCACCGGCGAATCAGATATAACTTTTGATGTATACTGCAATAAAAATTAATAAGCATTATTTATAAAGGTCTTTTTATTTATATATTATTGTCAGCATACAGCAATGGACAATTTATTTAATTTCTGATTTTAATAGTATTAATTTAAATGAACACATTGACTAGGTATCAGATTTAGCATATTCGTCATTTTCAAAAAATGATACAAAACCATATCCCTTGTTATGAATGAAATAATGATATTTGCTTTTGTTACTGATGCAGTGATAAAGATTGATATTGTTAATTTATTTAAATGTATGCACACAAGTCAAGCCTAGATTCAGGCCTGTTTTTTTTTTTTTTTTTTTTTTTTCCACGTACACAGGAATTGATTTTACACCCCCTCTCATTTGCTTCTCTAGTTACTTCCCCATAAAAAAAAGCAATACTATTAATAAATATTGAAAGGTGAATTTTAAATGCTTATCATACTAATATTATAAATGTGAAAGTTTGTATGTTTGTTAACTGAACCATGCAAAAGCGACTTAACAATTTGGAATGAAGATAGCCTATACTCTGGATTAACAAATAGGCAACCTTCAATGCATGTAGCATAATAGTTCTTTTACATGGGCACTCAAGAGGATTCTAATACGTTATGCTCCATTGGTACCTACCTCTGCAACTACTAAACTGAGTTTAAAACTCTTTTCACTGATAGAAAGCTACACTGTTCCTGAGTAATATAGGATATCTTTCGTGCGTATATCACAAAATGTTTTTTTTGACACTCATAAGAATAACAGTATGCTCTGTAACCATTGAATTGATTCTAAAGATATTTTTCACCGATAGGAAGCTACACTTCTGAATAATATACCTTTCATGCATTTATCACAAATAGCTCTTTTATGGGGACACTCATAAGAACGACATTATGCTCTATGGGCATCTCTGTAACCACTGAATGGATTCTAAAGATTTTTTCACTGATAGAAAGCTATACTATTTCTGAGTAACATAAGCTAAAATTTATGCAGACAGAATAAATAGATCTTCTACAGGAACACTTAAAGTAATTAATACACTACGCTATCGAGAGGTCAATGTCATTGTTACATTAATGAGCTTGAAATTTTAAACATTTATGTACAAAAACAAGAGGGAAAATCTTAATTTGATTTGCACACTATTCTGAATAACAGCCTCTCGATATCTGATTTTGTAGTAAACACAGTGAGATATTGCAAGCGAGATCTTTGTCATTTTGATATCACAAGTTGAATATTGATTTTGTTTAATGTTAGCTTATCGGTGATGGCAATTTCGCCTGTACAATTTGGATTGTGTCGATTAATATTAATTTTAAAAAAAACTATAATTATTGTCATAACTGTCTCATTTTTCAAAGGGAAAAAAAAAAAAAAAAAAAAAAAAAGATAAAAATTTGTGACTTTACATATGCCATGTATTATACTTCATTTAAAATAAATAATATTTATATACAGTCATTTTTGTCTACGGCACAAGTGTCATCAGATTATTATTATTATTTTTTGTTTGTTATTCACACATGCTTCATTTCTTTCTGGACCTAATTCTAAAGCTGACATGGACAAAGTCATGGGTAGGAGCTAGTATTATATAAAATTACTAGCTGTGTACCTGTTCTTCGTATGGAAAAAATCAAATATTTTTCTTACTCATATACGTGAAATTAATTACAGTTAACACGGTTAAAAACACAGTTCACAGGAATTAACAGTCAGTAACTTGCTTACAAGTCTTACAAAAGTTTCCTCAGATGCCGCATTTCTCAAATGACAAAATCATTCCACAGTCTAAAATTCAGTGGAAACTCTCAAGGAAAATCATAAGCAGTTCCTCAGGATTCAACAATGAAGAAGTCACAAACAACTTTCAAAAACAAACAATAGATAGCATACAGCACAGAATAACAAAGCCTTAGTAATGCAGTAAACTGACTATGAGCATTCACTCAACTGAACACCTGAGTACAATCTGCCTCTCCTCAATTATGCTCACTGAAATCTAGCAATTTCTCGAGACTATAGATAAATCCCGATCAATCATGAACTTTGATTGCATAATACAAATGTAGGGAAACAAACATTACAGGCTCCATTAGTAAAATCATGCCAAATGTCCCCAAGATTGGAAACTTTTGTAAAATGTTGCCAAATTTGGTGCCTAAAATTAAGTCCCCCCAAACTAAAGTCAGCTAAGTAATAGCACCAAGATTTCTTGAGAATTTGAGAAAACCCTATTATGTTAAACAGTGGGTACAAAACTCCCTCTTTCTCACTCTAATTGACTGATTTTCATGCAACAAAATTCAAATTTTAGACTACAGCTAACCTTTGAAGGGCAGATCAACCAGCAAATTCATAACAATATTTTATGTTGCCAGGCCTTCAGCTAGCTTATTCTTGGTTATGCTTCCATGTGCTTTTACCCATTTAAAGTATATTGCTTTTGTTAAGAATTTTGTTAGCCAGTTCATTATTCAAAATTCCCCAGTTTTATACTTTATTCACAAGCTGAAAATATAATACAATTATAAAAATTCGAATTAATAAACTACTGAACTGATTTATATATAGCTGTTATTCAGTCTGATAAATTGAATTCCTTTAGTCTAATGATATTTTACAATGGAATATAAATGAATCGGTACAGCTTACACAAAATGCTGCATTGCAACCCATTCATAATTTTGATCCGTCAGAGTAGATATGAACTAAATATTAAATTTGCCTTACACTCCATAAATATTGCTATGGGAGGTATCAAAGATCTAATGCAACATTTTAATAGTAGAAAGTCAAATTTTTGTGGACTGTAATGAATATTACTTATTGTAACATTTGTATTTAATCTTGATATACAGTGGAACCCGTCAAATGTGACCACCCTTGGGAAGAACAAAACTGGTCACCACCTTACAAAGATGGTTAAAGTGTGGTGTTTGTAAAGTGAAATTGCACAAAAGTAATAACTATAGACAGGTGGTCAGTCTCTTTACCAAGATGGTCACTTTGACAGGTTTCACTGTATATGCATAGTTAATTTCTTTTGATACTGCCTGACCACATTTCCCTTGAAACATTGGCAAACTGCCAGTAAAGGCAAATCGAAATGAACCAGTTATGGAGAGTAAAAGGAAGAAGAGGAATATGCTAATGCAGTGTCCCATCTCTTTCAGCGATTATCAATGTGCATGTTTTAAACTACACAAAAATAATGGACGGTTGCATTTATGTCTCCAAACTGGATGTTTACATTTTTATCTAAAAGGTGGTTGAACAGTAGTTACTGGGAGGAACAGACAAGAAGTATTCTGTTGAATGTTTTTACGTCATAAAATGTTCATCAATGGCTGGTGGTCCATATAAGCTATGTAAGGATTGCTTGCCTAACAATAATAGATGCTTTAAAATAAGCATTTATTTCATATAACAAACACACATAAAAATTCAGTTTTCCCCTATGTATCCAAAGCTTTGCATTCATTAGGCATGATATAATTGTCATTTGTTAATTGTAATTTAGACAAAAAAGAGGTGAAAATGTGAAGTTACTGCCTTTGATTACAGAATTTCTTTATAAACATTGTTTGCAGCTGAATTTTTGTTACACAATATGAACAAATTTTGTTTTGGAAGTGACATGTGAAAGGGCTATGTATAGCCGTCCATTCAATGCTCAGGTCTAAGCCCGCAATGTTGAATGTCTAACCTTGTGATTTTTTAATTGTCATTGAAATGACAATTTTATTGAAAACTGCAGTCTGTTGAATTGAAATGGAAGATCCATTGGTATAAATGGAATCTGGGTAATTAACACAGTTTCTCTAGTTTCACATCTCTCAAATGTAAATCGATAAACTTATATATCTTGTGAAAAATATCACTACAAATAACAAAAGAGGAAACCTTAAATCACCTAACCAAGCACTCGCTTAAGATCAACGAAATTCCGCAAATTTCCAAATTTCGATTTGCTATGAATAACCACCCAGGTCTCATGAAAGACGAGGATCAATCAATCTTGTTGATTTCTAAGATATATTCCAAGCTAACTGAAATCGGATAAGTTACGAAACAATTTTGCAGATGACATAATTTTTGCATCAGTGATTATTAATTCAAACTGATATTTAAAGCAATTTATTAAATTCGTGAAAAATAAGTTCCTTACTCTAAATTATTTCGCTCGTTGCATAATTTTTTCGTGAAAGCCTGCTGGGTTAACTTGTGATTTTTAAAAACTGCATTTTTAAACTTGTGATACCAAAATAACGTCAGTCTCATTTGCAATATCTAAACATTAATTTTACATTGTTCACTGATCTACTTTTCTGGTATATGAAATTGATTATTACAGTTATTTTGCATGCTTTAATCTGAAAACATTATTACGAAGGCATAAATATTGCCTTTTTCTTTGATACACATATATATTACTACTGTACCATGGTGTTATATATATATATATGAATTTTCTTAGAAAAATTACCTAACTGATGGTGAAAATCGCATCAAAACCATTTTGTGGATCAGGAGGCATTAGTGAATAAACAGACAGATGCAGAAAGCAATTTTATTTTATACTATGTAGAGATTATTAAAATACCAGAAAAAAGTTCTTTAACAAAAAATAAATAATTGAAAAAGCTCAATGCTTCAAAATATAAGGTGAAAAAAAACTTACATCTTTAATATAAGACAACAGAAGGTTTGAGTACTGTGTAAACTTTTTTTCGTCATAACAGAAATTATACAGAGCATTCACTCGATATGTTTCCCAGATTGTTCCAACCACGGCTATATCTAAAATATAAGTACTTTTATAGGTGTAAAGTAATACATATATAAACCACAAATAAGCAGACTTAATACACATACAAAGATGCCACTGTAATGATACTTAACTGTATGATGCATACACATTAAGCCACTGTTCATTAAAATCATCTGCTAACTTTCTCTTAGATTTGTCTGTCTCTACATTTTCAGGGTCTTAGGGGTGGGTGGGTTAAAATGAGTATAAAAATTAAGTTTTTCACGTTTACAGTTCAATTGCAAAATAATTTTTAAAAAAAAGCTTATTTGAAAATATGTATCTTTTATAAAGATTATTTAAATGAAATATGTTGGTAGTAAAATAAAAAACTTTTATGAATATTAACCACATTTTAATTCTGTATCAACATCTTTTTTAAAGACTGTCATAATATGCATTTTAGCCCACAGGGTGGGGTAAAGTAGATAATGTTTAAAATTATCTTTAAACAAACATAAAATAGGTATAAATGCAAAAACTTTTATTAAAGGCAGCTTTCAGCGACTGGCTCTGACAAAATTTCAATTATTTGTAAGAATTTTATTTCCTCAATGTCTTTATCTTAACTAATATTATAAATGCTAAAGTGAGTTTGTTTGCTAAGCTTTCACAGCTAAACCACTGAATTGATTATGATGAATTTTGGTATATAGATAGATGGGACCCTGGAGACGGCTATAGGCTACATAGAATTTTAGATTTTTTATTATTTTTTTAATTATTAATTAAAAACTGTTTTTATGTTACCATGCTTGCGAGTTTCGTCCGTATAAAATGATTCATGTTGTGAGCTAACAAAAATGCTATTACTTCAGTGAAGATTTGCGTGCATTTGAAAAAAATGAATTACCACGGAAATTATGTCAATTTCATGTCAAATCTATTTATCTATAATAATAAAAATGAATGTTCTTCAGGCAAATCTACAGCACGCAGAGCTTTGAAAATTTGAGCATATGACTTCGATAATGCGCACCTGAGGCTCAGAATTTTGAAATTTTAATTACTTTTTTAACTATTAATTAAAAACCGTTTTTAGGTGATCATGCTTGGTGAGTTTTGCTCACACAAAATGATTTATGCTTTAGAAATAAAGCAGAAATTCTATTAGCAAAATCGCTTGCATTTATAAAACATGAAATGGCATGGAAATTAAGCTAGTTTTCGCCAAATTAAACAGCATAATAAAGAAAAGTACAAATGTGTTTTTTAGAGTTAATAAATTTCCAAATCCTACCATATTATAAATCAGAGGCTCTCAAACTGTGTACCGCGGCACCCTGGTGTTCTGCGAGTATATGGCAGGGGTGCCGTGCGAGATAATCGAGAAAAGTCTAAGTTCTGGGCTTGGGGGATTATAATAAAAAAATTTCATCTAGACCGGAATACACAAAAGAGGTTGGCCAAGACAATTACCAAGTGGGTTAAAACAAAAAATATTTCAGTCAAGTTCGAGAGAGTTCAGTGTCCAGTCTCCTCTTTTGCAGGAACTCGCTGAGATGGGGGAGGAGGAGGAGGCAAACCCCTATAGTCCTTTCCCAAGAGAGTAATTTCTTGATAGTTAGCCATTATAAACATAAAAGAAATAATGAAAAATGCATCTCAACTGTTTCATTCTAAACCTTCCTATTCATAGGTAACCCACCGCGAAAGTTTTTAGCTTGAGAAGGCTGCCGTAAAATGTTTTTAGCCCAACAACAGTGCCGTGATGAAAAAAGTTTGGGAACCCCTGCTATAAATGTGTACATTTGTGCATTTGGATATTCATGACTGAATCACACAAAAAAAGCATATTTCTTTTTCTAGAACACTCAAAATAGTTCACAAATATAATTGTAACTGTCTCTATTCACCAAATGCATAAGAAAAAAATCAAACTGCTTACTCCTATTTTAATTATTTAAAATAAGAGTATGCAGTTAGTATACTCTTATTTTAAATATTACATAGTATACATGACTTCAAGTATATATATGAAGTCATGTATACTACACCATGTATTATACTTTTTAAAAAAATCTGATGTGCACAACACATGACATCATTGCACGTCTATCAAATCAAAAATTTTTTGACACACTTCATCTAAATTGATTTTGTTTGAAAGAGATAAAATATTGTAGTAATACTAAGGTTTAGCAATTTCTAGCCAAATATTTCCAATATCTCCAAGCTGGGTTCAATTTGAAAGATTTGTTTTGACACTCAATTTTGCGATATTTCGCCAAAAGCCGACAAGCTTGAGATAGTTTGCGAGATTTTGGGTTTAGCCAAGTAGTAATTGACCACAGAATTTCAATGAATTGAATGTATCCATAGACCTTAATGTATTTGAAGTCATTTGAGGGATCCTGTAAATAAATTACCCAACCAATTGCAATCAAAAAAGAGATGCACAGTTAGATGTTACAATATTTCTAAATACAAAATTTCAACATTCTATAGTTAAAAGTTTTAGAGTTATGCAAAATACAAAATTATTTTTAACCCGTAATTTCGTGATATTTCGGCAAAACTCGCCAAGGTTGATAGCAAATGACGAGATTTTGGGCATGGACCAAACAATGACTGACTACAGACGTATTATATTGAAGATGTCCGTAGACATTAACATGGTGCGTACTGTTGTTTGAAGAAAGAAAATAATGACTTTCTAAGGACTTTACAAGGACTTTTTGAAAAAAAATAAGGACTGAATACATTGCTGGACTATAATTCGAAGAAAGGAAATAAGCACTTTCTGAGAAGAATAAAAGGACTAAATGCATTGCTGAAAAAAAAAAGCACATAAAATCGTGATACAGCACATACATTCACTTTTACCCAACAGTGCCTCACAGCCAGAGAGGTGCTCAGACTGTCTGGATTCTGCCGTGGCATTAGAATGCGTGCAATTCGGGAAAAAAAAAAAAAAAAAAAGATAAGGAGTTTTTAAGCACATGGAAACAAAATAAGCACTTTTTACAAACTCCACATAAAAAATAAGGACTTCTTAAGGTCCTTAAAAAAAATCGAAATTAAGTACTTCATAAGTACTTTTTAAGGAGCGTACGAACCCTGATTAATGTGTTGAAATTCTTTTGGGTGGTTCTGTAAATCAACTCTCCAATAGGGTAGAACCAAAAATCAAGGTGCAAAACTAGATGTTACAACAATCTTATATATGAAATTTCAACATTCTACTACTAATAGTTTTTGAGATATGAGAGTTAAATACATACACACATACACCAAAGTCGCCAAGCTTGGCGACTACTGGTGTAATATTTGAGGGAGGCACATGACAACGGTCGGTTGATTACCTAACTATATGGTAGGATGGTATAGTGCTTGAAATGGATAAATGCCCCTAAATTTACCATTGACCATAATGTGTTGGAAATATTTTGAGTGTTCCTGTAACAGATCTATAAATGATAAAGATGCAATTTTCGATGTAGAAATTCATTTTGTAACTCTGAATAACATATATATATTGGTTCTATTGGTGAAAGAATAGATAACATTATTTTTGTTTGTGTTATGGGAAGCAGGGCCGTTTTGGACCACCTCCCTGGTGCCTTAGGCATTTTAAATTGTTCACCCCTCTCCCCTCTATTTTCAGAGCAACCCCATCCTCCAGTTCTTAAATTGCCAATTTTCTTTCAGGAGGAATTTTCCTTTTCTTTGTTTTTGCTCTTTGAAGAGTTTTTCCATTATCCACCACCTATGGACCCGCCATAGGGATATGAATATTACTCATATCTCTATGGGACCCAGCCTATCACAGGCAATTTGTCATGGACCTTGGCGAGTTTTGCCAAAATATCGCAAAATTTGGCACCAAAAAAATTTTTGTATTTTGCATAACTCTAAAACTTTTAACAGTAGAATGTTGAAATTTTTTATTTAGAGATATTGTAACATCTAACTGTGCATCTCTTTTTTGATTGAAATTGTAATAAATTGACTATGGTAATGTAAATAAATTGACTAGGCAATTTATTTACATTACCAAATGACTTTAAATACATTAAGGTGTATGGATACATTCAATTCATTGAAAGTCGTGGTCAATTACTACTTTGGCTATCCCCAAAATTTTGCAAGCAATCTCAAGCTTGTTGGCTTTTGGCAAAATATTGCCAATTAAGTGTCAAAAACAAATCTTTTAAATTGAACCCAGCTTGGCGATATCGGAAATATTTGGCTAGAAATTGCTAATCTTTAGTATTACTGCGGTATTCCATTTCTTTCAAACAAAATAAGTTTAGATGAAGTGTGCCAAATATATTTTTGATTTAATAGACGTGCAAGGAAGTCATGTGTTGTCCACATCAGATTTTTTTTTTCTACAACCTCTCAGGCAATTAGAAACAGTCCTATGCCTTGAGAATCTTTTACAATATTTTTGCCAGACATGCTTTTAAATAATTGTTGAAACAAATGGGCAGAGACATTTTTTGATACCCTTTGCAACCTAGTTCCATTGTTCTTGTCAATGGCTCAATATTTTAGTTTGCCTTTTTCATCTTACCAGAATTTACAATAATAATAATAATAATAATTAATTAGCTACATTTTAAAAAGAAAATTAGATTAATGATGAATCTTTACAAAATAATGAAATTTCAGAAAATTACCAACATAATATGCCAACTGAAAACTAATATTTCTAACATATTGCTTCAATGATGAAAGATTAATAATAATAATAATTATTATTATTATTATTATTATTATATACTCTATTCTTTTGCCAATACAACAAATAAAAAAAAAATGTGTCAGAAAATTGTAAAAGAAAAAGGAAAGAATAACTTGAAAAAGTTATTTTCTGTATGAATTTACACAGAATAAAAACGTTGACATTTGGCTATAGTGCTTTTTGTGTGGTGGTAAATACAAATATGTGGTGGTAAAGCTTTTGATGTTCCCTTATTTAATTTCTCGACATTTTCTCTGATTATTCCCCCCCCCCCCCAAAAAAAAAAAAAAAAAAAAAAAAAAAACATTTACTGAATGTCAGAATACTGATAAATTAGCTGAAAATTATTATTTATTCGATAATGTAAGGTTTTCATAATCGTAAGTTCAGCCTAAAACTATACTCATTTTATCCCATATTGCTATAACTCTCATAAAAGATAAAATAATGCAAATTTTACTTAACCTTGAACAGAAATCTTTTATAAAGACTAATTAAATCAAATGGAAAATTGTAAAGATTAATTTAGAGAAATTAATGTGAAAAATAGAACTTTTAGTGGAAAGTAAAACGAATGTGATGAAGCATATATAATAAATGTGATTCATTTTAAGGTTTAAAATGTTGTTACTAAAAAAAAAAAAAGAGAGAGAGAAAAGAAAAGCAGTACTAACTAATGAATAAAAAAGTAAAAATAAATTTACTATACATAAATTATTTTTCAAGCAATATAACTTAAAATATAACTAGACCCATTTTCTTCCACCAGATTTTTTTTAAAAAAAAAGGAAGAAAGAAAAAAAAAAGAAGTCCTAATTTACACTATATCTACTATAAAATAACCACAATGTTAAAAAAAAAAAAGCTTATTTCTAAGTTGCTATAAGCAACAGGACTAGAAATATGAGTTAGCAAAATTTAAAACTAGACACTGCATAATGATTTTCCATTTCTGGCACTAAATCCCAGAGTTTGGGGGGGGGGGGGTGTCACAAGAATAGTTAATTGGTCAATATGAGAATAAAAAATAGTATTGGCAAACTCAATATGAACAGTCATATAAGTATACTGAAGATGAGGGTGAAATTATTCTCAAGAGTGTTATAAAATAACTATTGTTTTTAACGATAATTTTACACTATTTCTAGTATGAAATAATTCTGTAATGTTTTAAAATTAAAACAATTCTGCATCTACAAAACTAGCATTCTTATCTAGTCCAGGAGCAGAATTATATCCAGGGTCCTGCAACATGACCTCTAACAGTTTCAAATGTTCTGCAGGCAATTTGTCCAAAACTGGGAGATCCCGGTAAAATGCAAAATAGGTATGAAAAAGTGATGTGATGGCACAAAGAGCACTTCGCTTTAATTGTTCTAAAGAACTTATCATTTATTTTTTCTTTCTTTTAAAAGATGAAATGTTTTACAAAGACTGTGATTGTTCAGTGACATAAATCACACTTTTTAAGCTCTTTTTGCTTCTGCGTTATCTAGAATCAGGGGAAAATGCTTTTTCAGTTTAAATTTTATTAGCTATGTGCCTGTTCTTCTCACGGTTAGGCAAAGAATACTTTCCTAAAATAACTACCAGTGACAAAACAAAATCTCAAAAAAAAAAAAAAAAAATTACAATTTAGGTAGTCCCTTTTGTTGATCTATCATGGTATACATTATCGCAACGTAGAATTATAGTTTTACATTGTTATTTAGTTAGTTGTAAGACAATCACTGAAAAATGATGATTAGACCACTTTTAATTTCATGAAATATTTATTAATGTGGTACAATATGATTTAATTCATATTAACGTAACAAATTTAATACTACTTATTACTTATTAAATATTATCGATCTCCATTTCCCCCCTCTTTAATGCTCAATTTAAAGAATCAGCTTACATATTTGAAACCAATGGTACCTTTTCTTCCCTTTGAAATTTCTGCATTAGCATAAATGATAAAAATTATTTATAATGGTTAAAACTAGAACACCTCTCCATATCTTTTTAAGCATAATTTTTGTCAGATTGGAATATTTAGCACCCCAAAATATTTCATCTTGCCATAGTGGAAAATATCCAAACTGTACCAATCTAAATATTTAAATCCTTCATGGTTCAGTAGCATGAAAAACATCACACTGTGTAGTCTCGAGGAGCTATTTAGAATCGCTCAAATTGCGAATAGGGTGTTAAATTGTGTAGATGAGTTTACAAATTTCACGCAATTTTTTAATTTATGATGTCACGTTCTTACCAGGGTAGTTGAGTCTAGTTATTTCTCACAGTAGTTTTCAAACAGAGTAATATTGAAACTTACGACATTGAAAACTCACTTGCAACAGGGCTTATTAAAGTTAATTTTGAGATGGTGGGGTTATGCCTAGCTAATCAGTATTTCAAACATTTTTCGAAGTTATTTTGCATAACTTTTGTGCAAGAACCTGATAAGTTGCTAGAATTCAGCCAAAAAAGGGCTGAATTAATGTATATACCGCCAAAAGTTGGTGACATTTTGCGCAATTTTTGGAATATACACGGCGGCCGTAGTCAAGCCCTTAACGAATACTATGTTTTATGTTAATTAGTATTTTCCCCCCATGTGGCACCTTTTGAATTTCCCACAATTTTAAAAATTGCAAATTTCCTTTCGTTATTATGGTTGCTGAAAAATATGATGCTAAAAAATCGCCAAGGGTAGCTGATGCATTAAACAAAATCCTTTTAAATTTTTACAATAGTAAATTTTTACATAGATTTCTAACTCATTTTTAAACTCATTACGTCAAAATTGCGTCATTGTCATATGTAACATGAATTAGTGAATGAAAGGGGAAAAAAAACAAAACTCACGTTATTTCACTTTTATACAGCATCTGATAATGTAGAAGTTTATTATTTCGCTCGTAGTGTAATATTTTGTCCAAGCTTGGTAAATTAATCAGGATTTCTATTGCATTTTAAACTCGTGACATCAAAATTATGTTGATTTAAGTTATGGTATCGCACTTTGTTTACAGTTATGTGTATCTCCAGCATATAGATGGTATGTCACATGATTATCTTTTTATACAATATTAAAATTTCTAATGCATTTTTAAACTCGTGACATCAAAATGATGTCATTTCATTTATAATATGCTACTTTCTTTACCACCAGTATAGATGGTATATCACATGATCACTATTTTAGACAATCGGAAACTGGAAACGTTTTCTAAAGCGGAAAATTGTAAAAAAAAAAATCGTGGAATGATTGAGTATGCAGAATTTTAAAGTTGATTAAGGACTATTCTATTTCGTTTTACATATATGTGCAAAATTTCAAACCGGTCGGTCGAACGGTATGGAAGGAGTTCCTGGACAAACAAACAAACAAACTTTCACATTTATATAATAGATTTTAGATGATGTAATGAGTAGACAACTCTAGACTTTTTTGCAAGCTGTCATCTACTGATTTTGATAATTTTTATATGAATCTAAAAACATCACACTTTTTTACAAATATATTCTATTATATTATTAGCCAGTATCAAATAAAATAGCATAAAATTTGCATAGTTTGAAATCTTAATAGTTTTCCATATTTCATAATTTTTCACAAGATACTTTTTTTTTAAATTTATATTTCAATAAGCATATTTGCATGCAGTAAAATACCTACTCTTTAGCAACTCATTCCAGTTTCTATAATCTTCACTGGGTTTTGTATCCCATCTAGGATCTATATTTTTCACTTTATTACTAATAAATGAATTGCTATGCTTTGGAAGAGATGATGATAAATCCTTATGTGCAGACATATCTTCAACACTTAAAGGTGATACTGAACCTTC
This sequence comes from Cheiracanthium punctorium, assembly GCA_038373885.1. NCBI lineage: Eukaryota > Metazoa > Arthropoda > Arachnida > Araneae > Cheiracanthiidae > Cheiracanthium > Cheiracanthium punctorium. The sequence continues at coordinate 13,272 of JAWZYV010015123.1, read as the reverse complement.
TACCAGATAATCTAAAACAGACAGAGAGAGAGATGTTATAATTGTTTTGTGCAAATTCTATTAATTGCTCAGAAGATTTTATGCTGTAAATATTATGTTGTGTATGAATGTCTAATCTGAATAAGTATACATAATAATCTGGGAGAGAATGTTCTCATATCAAATAATTTGAAAATTTTCTTTAAAAAAATTAATTACAAAAAATAATAAAGCAAAATTCTTATTAATAAACAATTACATGTTAGAAAATCCTAACTAATATTATAAATACGAAAGTGAGTTTGTTTGTTTGTTTGTTTATGACGCTTTCATGCCTAAACCGCTGAATAAATTATGATGAATTTTGGTTTTAGATATAGATGGGACCCTGTAGAAGGTTATAGACTACTTAGAATTTTAGATTTTTAATTACTTCTTTAATTATTAATAAAAAATCGTTTTTACGTTGCCATGCTTGGCGAGTTTCGCCTGTATCAAGTGATTCATGTTTTGAGCTAACAAGAATGCTGTTACTTCAATGAAGAAGCATGTGCATCTGAAAAACATTAAATAATATGGAAATTATGCCAGTTTTATGCCAAATCTATCTATAATAATAAAAATGAATGTTCTCCAGACAAATCTACAGAAAGCAGAGCTTTGAAAATTTGAGCATGACTGGGCCCATGACTTCCGTAAAGTGTACCTGAGGCTCAGAAATTTTAATTACTTTTCTAACTATTAATTAAAAACCGTTTTATCACCCACACAAATGATTTATGCTTTTGAAATAAAGCAGAAATTCTATTTGCAAAATCACATGCATTTGGAAAACATAAATAAGTATGGAAATTGTGTTTTTTACGCCAAATTAAAAAGCATAAATAAAGAAAAGTGTACTTACGTATTATCCTGGCGGTCGGCCAAGACGAGCGATTTTTTGCCGAGATAAATGCCGGGCACATGAAATTATTAATGGTTTTGAATACGATTAACAACAGTTTGGCAACTCATTTGACGAAAAAACAGTTTGGCGGGAATGACCGCCGGGATGATACTTAAGTACCAAGAAAAGTCCAGATGTGTTTCTTAAAGTTCATAAATTTCCAAATCCTACCAATAATATAAATGTGTACGTTTGTGTGTTTGGATGTTTTTGACTGAATCACACAAAAAATGGTTGGAAAAATTTGTAATGAAGATAGCTTATGCCCTGGATTAACATACAGGCAACCCTTCAAGCATATAGCATAAATAATTCTTTTACAAAGACACTCAAAATAATGCTAATGCATTGCACTCTATGGAAATTTTGTAGCTACTAAACCGATTTTAAAACTTTTTCCACTGATTGAAAGTCCTAGGCCTATATGGTCCTAGGCCTAAAGGGTCCTATGCCTATATGGGGAATTACTCTGTGTGGAATTTTCTAAGGGATACTAGCCCATATTTTCGCGAGGTTTTGGAAAAAAACACGGAAAACTGCGAGCGGCTAGGTCGACAGGCACGACCGGAGTTTGAACCTAGCACCTCCCGCCTTCCAGTTTTGAGAGCAGAACCTCTTTGACACTGGGGGGACCCTGAGTGTTATAGGCTACCTTTTATGCATATATCACAAATAGTTCTTTTACGGGGATACTCATAAGAATTACATTACGCTCTATGTGTATCTCTGTAAGTACTGAACCGATTCTAAAACTTTTTTCCCTGATAGTAATCTACACTATTCTAGAGTATTATAGGCTAAAATTCATGCATGTAGCGCAAATAGTTCCTTTACAGGAACACTCAAAATAATTCTAATACATTATGGGCATCTCTTTAACTACAGAACCGATTCTAAAACTTTTTCGCTAATAGAAAGCTGCACTATTCCTGATTAACATAGGCTAAAATTCATGCATATAGCATAAATATTTCTTTTACAAGAACACTCAAAACAGTTCGCAAATACTGTCGTAACTGTCTATATTCGCCAAATGCCTGAAAAAAATCTAAATTTAGTAATTCTGCATACTCTCTTATTTTAAATGAAGTATACTACCATGCATTATACTTCATTTAAAATAAGTAAAAAGCCAATAATATTTAAATGCAGTTTCTTTAGTCGCAAACACATTTATTATTCACACATGCTTCGTTTCTCTCGGGACCTAATTCTAAAGCCGACGCGGACGAAGTCGCGGGTAGCCGCTAGTATACTGATAAATAGTAAATGTACTGACATAATAAAGTAAAATACAGTGGAATCTTAACTTGAGAGGGATGTGTTCCAAAACTCCTCAAACAAGCAAAAATTGTGAGTTGTTGAAATAGGGCAGCAGTTCACAACCTTTTAACGTCGACAAAGGCTAACTTACGGTGGTGCCCCCCCCATATTTCTCAGCAAACATTCAGTTCGAAATGCAAGATTTGGTACAGAAGGAAACTGATTTGTAGGGTGCGTGAATTTCTCGTAAGAATAATTTTTTAATGCTGGAAAAAGAGAAAAAATGTGAGATTCTCACACTTTAGTGAAAGCCCCGATATCTGTGCAATGTGCACAGGATATATTGTACACGTTAGTTTCACAATTTGGGGTGAGGCTCAAATTGATACATCAATTTGCTGCAGATTCTCAGAGTAGGAAGAAAAATTGTGCAGCAAAAACACACCAATATAGCATCGTTACAATCATGCCACACATTGTACTTTTATTCTTTGACACTATAATTAAAAAACATTATGTAAATATCTGTTGTAAAATAAAAGGACGACTACTGCTACAGTCTTACCTTACCATAGCCATTTTTTAGCAGCCAAATGCAGTTTCCAATAGGTCTGAGCATCAGAGACGATAAAATTGCATGAAAATACATTAACATGGATGAAATTGGCATAAACAAGGTTGCCACTCAATTTCTCAAATAAATTCTCTAACTGACTTTTTCAGAAAATTTATAGACTATGCCATCATATTATATTATACTATACCAGGAGCCATTTCCGGGGTCTTATTTATGTGAAAACTTTATTTTTGTGAATTTCAACACCAACTTTTGTAAAAGTCACTTCTTCAATTAAAATAATTTATAAAAAAAAGTTAATACAGGTATATGGCAAAATGCCAATGAAAGGCTGTTTTAATCGACTGCATTTTTGCGAAGGGGCTGTTTTTATCAATTATAGTGTTGTGAAGAGTTACTTAAGTCCTAAATCACCCATATGCATGACTGACAAGTAGTAGAATTTTATTTTAGAATTTATACAAACATTGAGCACCCATTAAATTTTTTTTTCAGAAATTCAGGTTCCATAGAGTACGGGTTTTTTTTAGTTTCCTTTCAACAAAAGGCAAAGCAATTTATGGGACTTACATAAAAACCTTTATTACTCTAACATAAATCATACAATTCCAACGCCAGTTTTATCAGGCGTCCAAAACAAAAACAGTCCCAACCAAATTTTATATAAAACTAAATTAAATCTTTAGAATCCTCGCACCTCTCATTATTGTAACGTGCCTTCATTCTCGAGTACATATTTTATACTTCAGCTCGAGTTTCTCGTTTTTATTACCATGGAGTTTGGTGCGTTTGTTAATTCATCATCACATAATACGTTGATAATGTCGACGGAACTTTACTACTCCCATGGGGAAAGCACATCCGTCACAGGAGTGACGATGCTGCTGAAAGAAAATCTTTGTTTACGATCTTTTATTGGAACTGTACCTGATTATCCGGATCACTGTATTATTAATAATTTTTTTTTTAACAAGTTCGAAAAATAAATAATTATATCCTCATAATACACTGTAATAATTCAATTTACAATAACACGATTGAATATAAAAATACATAAACCTGATCCCACTTTATTAAGAAGGATCTAACTTGAGCCTGAATAATGCATCAGCATTTCCATGTTGAACGCCCCTTCGATAAGTAATTTTCAAATTGTATCGCTGCAACGCTAAAGCCCACCTTGTTAATTTGGCGCTGTGTGGAAGGCCATCTGTCAAATATGTTAAGGGGTTATGATCTGATACGATCTGGATTTCCGTGCCAAATATCCAAGTATCAAATTTTTTTAGTGCTTCTAAAACTTTAGTGCTTCTAAAAAAAAATAAAAAATAAAAGCAGATCATAGAAATTTCTTAATTGTGATTTTCTCTGTTTACATCCGCAGTGTTAATGCGGTTTATGGAGAATTGCGGTATATCAATCATCTACTGTAGTATGCTTTGATATCCTCGTTACAGGTTCAATCTTCTCCGGATCCGGTGTATGCTCTTCAGTTAAATTATGATTTCTAGTTTTCTCCAAATGTTTTCGGATGTCCTCTACCTCTTTCTTTGTTTTACCAGTAGGCGCGTAATGGATTATGCCAAATTCTTCATCCATTTCGTAAACAACACCAATGTGATTTAACCTCTGCACATACGGTCGTACTTTATTCACGTGTAGCTCTCTAGTACTACCATCCTCTAATTCAACTCTTACTGAATGCGGTCTGGTGATTTGAATTACCGTTGCCGGTCCAATCCAAGTGCTTAAAAGTTTGTGAGTTGATGATGGGAGTAATATCAACACTTTGTCGCCAATGGCAAACTGTTTTTCTCTCGCATGGAGATTATACCTGGAAACGTATTCTCCTTGAGCTTTCTCGGTGTTTTCGGAAGCGATCTCATTAGCTTTACGTATATTTTCAACTAAATCTTCAAGATATTTAGTGATTGGTCTGGATGCGGTCGTTGGGATAGTTCGTTCTCCCGTCCAAATACTTTTCAATAAAGATAATGGTCCTTGTGGTAACCGCCCATAAACCAATTGAAATGGTGATAGCCCCGTGGTGCTGTGTGGCACTTCACGATACGCGAACATGAGATATGGTATATGTATATCCCAGTCTCTCCCATACTCTTGTATGTTTTTATTCATCATCTCCTTAAGAGTTTTATTCCATCGTTCTACTGCCCCCATACTTTCCGGATGTCCGGGTGTCGAAAAACGTAGCGCTACCCCTAATAGATTTTCAAATGATTGAGTCAGCTTGGAAGCGAAATTCATACCCTGGTCGGTGCATATCACTTTTGGAAAACCGGTGTGGGTGAAAATCTTCATTAAAACGTCACACGTTGTCTTGGCACTAATCTCTTTCACTGGAATTGCCTCGGCCCACTTAGTACATAAATCCACGGCACAAATAATATATCGATGTCCTCTCCTTGATGCAGGCTCTAGTGGTCTTATACAGTCTACGCTCCAGACTTCAAAAGGATTTTCAGGCCTAACGATAGGCTGTATGGGAATATGATCCCGATAGGTGCTAATTCTCCTCAATTGGCATTCTTTGCAACTTTGACAGTATAACTTTACATCTTGCCTGATATTAGGCCAGTAAAATAAATATCTGATTCTTTGTAGAGTCTTATTTTCCCCTAGATGTCCTGCCAACGGAATCTCATGTGCCATTCTTAAAATAAAATTCCTTCTTTCTTTTGGAATTACTACTTGCTGAATTTCCTCTCCACAGACATAATCCTTATGCTGTAGTATTCCCTGATCAATGAGATACGAATTTTCTTGCCTTTCCGCCCAATCAAAGCATCTCTTGAGTGTCTCGTCATCGCCTTGAAGTTTCGCCAAACTCTGAAATGGCATCTAGCTTTCTACTCGCAGACTCACTTGCTGTCAAGACATTCAAATTCGACGTAGTGGAATTCAAATCCGAAGATATTTGTACATTTACGTCCTCCTCTGATTTCCCTACAGCTTCTGCTTCCACATTTGAAACTGTTTCTTGCCATAATTGTTTATTATGATAAAGTTCAATGTTCTCATTTAGCATCTCAAAAGCTGAACGACTTATTAACATATCACTGGTAAGTTTCTTTGAAACGGCACACATAATTGCTGTATCGCCATGTTTACCATTGTGGATTTTCATCTCATATGTCTGAAGTGGAGCTGCTTCATTATCGCCAAAAGCGGACGATAACTCTATTTGTCCTTCTCCTTCAAAAGGTGTATCATGTACTAATTCCTCGCGAATTACAGATATCTGTGCACCAGAATCCACTATACCATTAAAAATTGATTTTCCACATTTGATTTTAACCTCAATTAGGTCATCCAATTTTTTGTGATTACTTGATTCAGATAATGGAACGGAGATCTTTGCTGTCAACACATCTGTTTTCTCGGCTGTATCAGCGCTTACAGTGTTTATTTTCGGTTGTGAAATTTGTCGAGTAAAAGTATTGTTTTGAGTATTTGTCATATTACTTTTAAATTGTCGTCCTTGCCCACAGAACTTAGAAATATGCCCCTCTTTACCGCAACTAAAGCATGTGGGGTTAAATCTGCGTTTAACCAACGTTTCATCTTGACGTTTCTGAACCCACTTAGGAATGGTTTGAGACGGAGACTTCGACGTCATCCTAGCTCCTTGTTCCATTGGACGCTCATAAGTTCTCTCATCACCTTTATTTTTCGAATCACCTCCCTACGACCTCTTCGCTAAATCATGGACGTTAACATATTCGTCTAGTTTATCTGCCAACTCAGACGGGATTATCAACTTAGACCACTTGTCCAAAAAATGCTCACGTATTTCATGTGGAACTCTCCTCTTGATTTGGTCAGCGATAATCAATTTCTTCAACCCGTCATAATCCTCGATTTCTAATCCTTTTATCCACTCTTCAAAATAGTTAGTTATTTCAAAACAGAAATCTCTCCACGTTTTCTCTGGCACTTTTTGATGGGTCATAAATTTCCTCCTAAAACTTTCAGGGCTTAATTTAAATCGTCTTAACAAAATCGATTTTATATACTCATAGTTTTCTGCATTCTCTACCGTTTCTCTATTAATCAGCTGAACAATTTCCGTTGGTAATAAATTTAATAAACACAAGACCCATTCCTTGTTATCTACTTTCAATCTATTAGCATGATTTTCAAACATAGTTAAATAGCATGTAATATCAGATTCGCGCGGGTCAAACTTAGGAGTGTACTTGAATAATTCTAACCTAGCTTTCCCAGCGTCTCTAAAATTTTTGTCTCTAACGTTTGTTGACAAGTCTATTCTACTATTTGCCTCGATTTCCAATTTTTTTACCTCAAATTCTCTCTGCTCTCTTTCTCTTCTTAGTTCAAATTCTCTTTGTTCCCGTTCAAATTCTCTTTGTTCCCTTTCTTCAATAAATGAACTAAGCATTTCCTTTACCAATTCTAAATCTTCTTCATAAATATTGCTACTGGTAATCATTTTCTTTAGATCCGGTAGTAACAAACCAGGTGAAGGATTTTCACCGATCTCTTCCGCTAACTTAATTAAATCTTCCTTCTTTCCCTTATTTAAAAACGGCATGGCTCTTCTCACAACTAAATAACTTCTCCACTTCCTAGGTTCTGATCCTATCGCTGCTGCGCCAGTACGGGTTTTTTTTTTAGCTTCCTTTCAACAAAAGGCAATTTATGGGACTTACATAAAAACCTTTATTACTCTAACATAAATCATACAATTCCAACGCCAGTTTTATCAGGCGTCCAAAACAAAAACAGTCCCAACCAAATTTTATATAAAACTAAATTAAATCTTTAGAATCCTCGCACCTCTCATTATTGTAACGTGCCCTCATTCTCGAGTACATATTTTATACTTCAGCTCGAGTCAAATTTCTCGTTTTTATTACCATGGAGTTTGGTGCGTTTGTTAATTCATCATCACATAATACGTTGATAATGTCGACGGAACTTTACTCATAGGTTAGCATTCTTAAGGATAAAACCATGGTGAATATATTTCGTCATTGATTAATTTTATCCTAACTAATATTATAAATGCAAAAGTGAGTTTGTTTGTTTGCTACGCTTTCACGCCTACACTGCTGAATCGATTATGATGAATTTTGGTATAGAGATAGATGGGATCCCGGAAACGGCTATAGGCTTCTAAAAATTTTAGAGTTTTAATTACTCTTTTAATTATTAAAAAACATTTTTACGGTGCCATGCTTGATGAGTTTCGCCCATATAAAATGATTCGTGCTTTGAGCTAACAGAAATGCTATTACTTCAATGAAGAATCACATCCATTTGAAAAGCATGAAATACCACGGAAATTATGCTAATTTTGCACCAAATATATCTATCTATAATAATAAAGATGAATGTTCTCCAGACAAAACTACAGCACGCAGAGCTTTGAAAATTTGAACATATAAGCCCTTGACTTTGGTAATGTTCACATGAAGCTCAGAATTTTGAAATTTTAATTACTTTTTTAACTATTAACTAAAAGCCGTTTTTAGGTGGTCATGCTTGGCGAGTTTGGCCACACAAAATGATTTATGCTTTGAAATAAAGCAGAAATTCTATTTGCACAATCGCGTGCATTTGAAAAACATGAAATGGCATGAAAATTAGGTTAGTTTTGTTTTACGTCACTAGGGGCCAAAGCCCATTGACTCACTTTTCGTGCAAGGCATTCGGCCCCTAATAAAGCTTATTCGTAAAAAAGGCATAATTGACAAAATCCAAAGATTGGATCTGATAGAATGTTACTGAGCTACACATTCCTTGGATCTTGCATGTTCCTTAGAACAACTTCACACTATTTTTAGTTATGTAAAACCTATGGAACACCTTGCATATTGTCATCCATGGCAAATTTTCATAATTTAGCAACTTACATATACGTATAGTTAATAACTATTTCTAAGAGAACAGTGCTTCATATGTTTCCTTTGATAAAAACTACAGAACAGCTATTATATCTTGCTACTAATAGTGACTTTTCATTATTTGGTGATTTACACATGCTCATAACCCAAAATTACTGCTTATGTAAAGTTACTGTGAAAACCGTTATCCATACATTCATATACATAATCCTTTGCAGATATGCTTATTTAGCACAGCGAAATATATCATCTTGCTGCGCGGGTAAATATCCAAGCTGTATACTAGCTGTAATGGCATAATTAACGCCGACAAATATTTCTACAAGTATCAAATACCAAAGCTGAACTTAACAGGCATCATTATAACATGCATTTGAATTATTTTATATTTTCAAAATACTAGGTGCTAACATTTTGGAACCAAGGTTTCGGACCCGCCCACAAACCCCCCCAAAAAAACCGGGTGGTTTAAAAAAAAAAAAAACCAATAAAACCCACACAGAAACGGGTTTTTTTTTTTGGGGTTTTATTAAAAATTATCAAAATTTTTCCTTTCTTTCATTTAAATCATTTGTCATTTTATATTAAAAACATATAATATTACCTACATAGCTTAATGCATTATATTAGATAAATATATATATGCCAGTTTAATTTTTTATAATTATTTTTCCAAATTCAACATAAAGAACAATGACCTTTTTAAAAATAATACCTTGAGCTATCTGCAATATTGTTTTGAAATGAACAGGTGTAGAATGCAGGCAGGCAGCATAACTTAATAATTTATTTCTTTATTTATATTTAAAACCTTATTTATTAAAATATGTAATTAACAGTATAGTGACAAAAAAAAATCCTTTCCGAGATAAGAGAAGAATGGGACATGTCTCTCTCTTACAGCTTACAAGCGCGCATCTCAAGAATGAATTCAGGTTCAGGAAACCATCCTGTATTCTATTCGTTGCTGTATTACTTTAGTACTGAGAAATGTAAAACTGATTCATTATACATTGCTTATGTGGGATTTAATATCAGACATATTAATTCTAGATTTTTTAAAGTAAAAAGGAATATATATACATTTCGAGCAAAAATGAATAACTATAAAGAAAATTATTAAGTAGTTCTGCAGTAAGTTGGCCTGCAAAGGCTTTACTGACTTATATTCTAACTAGGAAATATAACTACGACTTAAAAAACATAAAGGTAAAAAAAATTAAAAAGTTCATAAATTTAAAAAGTAATAGAAAACAGCCAATCAAAAACAACATATTTTTGTAAGTGAACAATAATAAACTTTTATATGGCCATAAAACAAATTAGGAGCCCTTTATAAACGCCAGCAGAAAAAGATAGTAGTACTGCATTAAAGTTGAAGTTATTTTTATATTTTAATTAATTAATTTATTATTATTTTGTAATGAAAGTTTTCTTTTATACTAAAATTATTCTGCTTTGAAATAAAACTTTAAAAATATAAAAATTTAAATCCAAAAGTGTTATACTATAAGAAAATCTTAATAAAACCCAAAAATACCCAATAAAACCCACCCGGGTTGGGTTTAAAAAAAAAAAACCCGGGTTTTTTAAAACCCTGTTTGGAACACACTCAGTATTTAGATTCACCCTGATTGAGAGAGTTTTTTCAGAATGTACATGATGCCAAAATGGTGTTTTTTAAATCAGTTGCAATTATTATTAGAAAAAGTATTAGAAAAATGAATTTATGTCAATTTTAAACTCCTGTTATCTAAGAGAACTTACTATTTGAAAATTGTGAACTTTGTGTAACACACTTAATTATTTCACTTACTTTTTAATTTGGCATAAAAATAGTGTGATTCTCTACTTCATGTATGTTAATTTCCCACAGCAATTGCTTTGTTGCAAAGGCATGAATGATTTTATGCAGGCAAAAATTGCCAAGCCTGTCAACCATTATGCTTATCTTTTCAGTTTTTTATTAATATCTTCTAAAATAATGGGAATTTCGAAATTTAAGTCAGCTTACCGGCTTCCCCGGAATTTTCTGAATCCGTGGACACTATCGTCAAAACTCAAATCCCCACGGTTTCGGAGGAGATAGCTGAACAAGCTCTTGACAGCAGCTGCGTACATTACTTTTTTGTAGAATAGAGAGATAACTATATTATATAATAACTGTTCCTGGTACATGAACTTCTACAATATAGGACATGTTATCCAGAATGGTTGGAAACAGATGTATTCTGGATTAAGTATATTTTCTGGATAACTGGTTGGGCATTAACACGAGATCCACTGATTTGATTGGTAGCATATATGTTACTCTACTTTTGATTATAATCAATCATTAATTGTGAATATACTAGAAAAATAATACAACACCAAAAAAAAAAACCTTTTCATAAATCAAGATAAATAATAATTATGCTTAGAGAGGAGGTAGTACATGTATGACATCCTCTGGAAAACAGTCATACACACTAAAAATAAATAAATAAAGTGCCTTACCTGATTACATTTTAAACTTTAGTTAAAGTACTACTCGCGAAAAAAAAAAAATGCAAGAAATGAAACAAGAAAGATAAATCATGCCAAACGCATTGATTATAAAACATTTTCCAACACAATATTTTTGTGCCAAATTTAGTGATTTATTGCCCTTAAATGTGGTGAGATTTCGGAGATACTGTTATAAACATTTTTATACTTATTGTACCGTGCTTGAAATAGATTAATGTCACTCAACTGCTATGGATTGTAATGCATTGGAATTCTTTTTGAGTATTTCTGTAGAACTATTACTAACACAAACACTATCTTCAATGGATATCATTATTTTATAAGCTTTAATAAAAGTCACCTTTGCTTTTGTTGAAAAAAAAAACAAATACCTATAAAATATGCTTTCAAGAATTATGGAACATAGAGCGTGATGTATTGGATTTTTTTTCTTTTGGCTCCTGTAAAAGAATTATAATTGCTACATACATCATTTTCAATAGGGTATCAATTTTGTTTCATTTGAAATCAGCCGAATATATCTAAAATACATTTTGAAGAACGACTGCCCATAGAGCATAATGTATTGGAAATCTTTTGAGCTGAGCTGAAAAACTATAAATGCATACACTATTTTTAATAGGGTACATACAGGGTTTTTACAGATTTCACAGCTTTTGCTTCCCTGACATCTATCACACTCTTCCCTGACTTTATCTATCGTGCTTTCGCAAATTTTGAGTTTCTATTTTTAACATTACATCTTTTAATTAATAACTTTTTATATATTTTGCTCCTTTTTTTACAAAAAATAATAATAAAATTAATATATACAAGAATATTATTTGACATCACTGGATTCTAACAAAAACCATGTTTGATAATAATTAAGGATAAAATTAAGCATATTTCAGCTGCACAAGATATGCTCATAACACACACAAGAACACATTTTAAAATTATTTATAAGGTTAAATGAGAAAATGAAAATAAAACAATTTCTATACTTAGGTTCAAACAGCAAATATTTTCTTGATTTTACCAAAAAATTCAATATTTTTCTTGCATTTCCCTGACCTTCCTTCAATTTCTGCTAATTTCCCTGACTTTTTTCCCAAATCTCTGACCAAAACTCATTTCTCTGACTTTCCAGATCTGTAGAAACCCTGACATAGTACAGTACTTAGAAACAACATATATCAATTTCATAGAAATTGATGCATATTTATAAGAGTTAGAGAACAAATTGACAGACAGACAAACCGAAATCATAAAACTTTTCAACTTTGTTAGAAAGTGTTTATGATTCATTGAAAGAAAAATTCATTGTATGCTTTTCTTTCAGAAAAAATAGGAATTTAATCGATTGAAAAATGATTCTGGATAACTGGTTTTCCAGATAAGAGGTTCCATACTGTATGCAAATTGGGTGAAGTTATGTGAAACACTAACATCATTATCCCCCCCTCGAAATTTTGATTTATGTAACTAAAATGATAATTATGAGGTCTTTTTGTGAAAAATAATGGCTTTTTTTACCATTTTGACCCCCCACCCCTCTGAATTTTTTTTCTGGATACGTCCCTGACTAACATTATTTATTACAACGATAAAAAAAAAAATACAAAATAGAATTAATGAAAACAGTGGTGCAGTTGAGGGGGTAAGGCACCCCACTACTTTTTTATTTTAGCTTATGAATTCCCCCATTTTTTAATTTTCAATGAGGATGCTCAAACTTTTTTGGGTCATTCCATTTCAAATCAACCAGGCCATGTCACCCACCGTCTTAGTATATTCTTTGAAAATTTTTATAAATGTAGCTATTAGTGTTCTAGACTAACAATATAAAATTTTACTTCAATATCTCTAATACTTTTTAAGATAAAAATTATTAAAATAGTGATGGGAAAGTGACCATAAAATGGCGATTTTTGGCAAACAATTATTTTAATGGTGGTTTTTCAGATAAAAAATCATAACTTTACTTTATTTTCAATATATTTAAATCGAAATTTATACTAAAATGTTCACAAAGGTTTGGAGATTACAGAAAAAAATAATTTGGTAGTCCTGTTAGTACCGGAAACCCCCACAAAAATTCATAAACTTTTTTTTTTTTTTTTTTTAAT